>WNLN01000373.1:0-27773 GCA_021347865.1 Sarocladiaceae sp. CBMAI 1973
CACCAGGGTCAGAAGCACAAGCGGAAAGACAGCAGCCGAAATGTATAAGGTGGATCTTATGAGCTCGAGCTGCTTTCCTTTTCTGTCTGGGCTGTCATCACAATAAGCTCATGGGGTTGGAGGACGCGTCAAAAAGGTGGACAACGATGGATAACTCAAGCTCTGGTAATCGGACCGTGTTCATGGGCAGCGGTGGCGGTTAGGCTGATCGACAGAGCAAATAGCCGGTATATCACTACGGGTATTGCAATTACTGACTCAAGTGCAGGCCACCAAGCGATAATGAGGTTTGATGAAAATTAACGATGGACGAGGGACAATTGCACCTCAAAGCCGTCGCCAAGTTCCGAAGACGTTCACTGTGGCGGAGGGATGCCCCTGTTCGTAACCGCTGCGTGTGGAGGCACCACAGGACCGTCACCTGCGCGCGCGATGCCTTTGATGGTATTCGAAGTGCTGATCTCGACATCATATGCTATTTTGCGTACAGGGGCAAAAGCTGGCGCAACATCAGTCGTTGTTCGGCCGAGAATTTCGGCTCGAGACTCCGGTCGCAGTCTGACGTCGTCCAGACAGAAGCGGCAATGACCTGCGTAGTGTGAAGCCACGGTGTCATCAGTTGTCGCCGGCTCCTATCACGAGCGAAGTCGTGATGTCGAGGCTGCGACAAGACTCGACTTACCACAGCAATGGTAACGCAATTACGGCACATGCCGCGATCTGAGTCAATCGACGGATCAAATCGCTGCGAACAAGGGCTTGCGATGTCCTTGTCCCAATCTGCAGATCAGTGTGTTAACCACCGTCGCCCACCGCTTTGCAACCGCTGCATCCTGAACGGCGACGACAAGGGACCTAGCCTTACCGGCAGCGCGGCGGGGACCGATCCAAACCAGATGCAGTGCAGATAAAGTATTCTCGAAGCAAATGCGCATCGTTCTTTGGATGACAATGGCATCCCATGTGGCCGTGGACCCTGAACGGTGACAGGCCTGGTGGGTTCCCGGCGATCCCTTTTACGGTGAGAGCGGTGGGATGGGACGCTGAGGCGGTGCAGCTGCGGCAGCCACCATTATCAGATTCGCGAGAGGTATAGTCTGCGCAGGGGATTGACACCTTTTAGGTGATGGCATATGCCGGTTCTGCGGCGGCTGTAATAATCAACTACAGATGCTAATACGAGCGATGTGGCGAACAGGATGCGTTTCCCTGGCGCGCTTGTGAACAGCACCCATGTGTCGGGTTGGATATGCCCCGCGCGACCTGACGATCTGACAGGCGGGGTTCGAAGATAGAGTTTCTGGGCAAACGGTGATGGCCTCACTTGAACAAGGGTGCCCATGAGAGTTTCTCATTGCGAAGCGTTATCGGGAAGTCTCAAGCTGTACCTCTGAGTATCGAGAAGTCCATGGACGAGGACGCGAAACCCGACCCATGGCACATAGGAGTACGAGATATCGTGCAGCTCGCCAACACAATCCCGGCATTTGTTTTCAAGTTGCCTTCCTCGGTAAGTACTTCATGTACCGAAATACGTAGTGACCCCAGGCCGCGTCCGCTCCTTCGTCAGGCGGTGGACACGGTGCGTAGTCGTCGAGGTTGATGTCGAGGGAGCGCATAGTGTCGAAGCCCAGTTTCGCGTACATGCCATGGGCTGGCTCGGAAGAATGGACCCAGGCGAAGACGTCGTGCTCGTCGCAATGATTGAGGCCCCATTGTATCAGGGCTCTGCCGACTCCTTGACCCTGGGCGGTGGGAGAGACGCTCAGCATGACGACGTAGAGGCATTGCACGCCTGTGGGCATGATCTCCTCGACCCAAGCAGCCATGTCTCCATCAGTAAAGGCATTCAGTCGCTTGATGGGGTCGTCGGAAGGAGTCTGTTGCTGTTGTTGTTGTTCTTCCTGTTGCTCTTTTTCTTGTCCTTGCTGTGTTTTCGTTTCTTTGGGTTCGTCTGGTTGCGTTCTGCCGTCGACAGTAGGCATCTTTGCTGGTTCAAATCCACGGAAACCCCAGATGCAGAACCCCAGTACATCTCCAGAAGCATTGTCAACAGCCTTGAGGCAGACCAACCTTGGGCTCTCTAAGAACCTCGGAATGATGTCTAGCATCGTCTTCTCGTGATCGTAGGGCTCCTGGCCGAGGGCCTTCATCTCAGTGTGACGGTCCCCATCGAAAGAGTCGGCTGCGATCCGAGCGATAGCCGGCACGTCGGACAGTTGAATGGCTGAAATGGCGAACGGGGGCTTGGCCATGGTTAGTCAACATGATGTTTTGTCGTCGAGAATTCGCTTTCGGAGGGTCGTAGTCGCTTCAAAAGGTCTTGAAATTGAGGTAGAACGGAGTAGTAGCCGGTTGAGTCACACGGTGAGGTGAGATGGAACTTTTGCAAGGTCGCAACCAACTCGCAAGTCTCGACTCGATTGACTGGCGCGGGCGTCCATGGCTCTTGTCATCATTGAGCCGCTTTGTGAAGCATGTTTAGGATTGTTTGCGCGTAGCGATCCGCATCATCATTCTCGACATCCCGAAGTACCGCTGTTTTGTCCTTTGATTTCGATCCATGAGCGAGTTCCAGTCGGGATTTCGGCACGTCAAGGACATCGCTAAGTAACTCGATCACGGCCTTGTTAGCCTCTCCATCGCGAGGCTGAGCGGCCACACATAGCTCAATAGCTTCGTCGGTGACAGCTGTGATGCCTTCGCGAACTTTGCTGGCTCCTGGTTTGACGTGTAGGGTGAGGTGCAGCGATCCGGATTGCGTCTTGCGAGGTCCAGCAAAGAAGCGAACAGCAGCTCTCGGAGCGGACATTGTTGACTTATAAGGCAGGTGCTTGACTCAAGAAGGTTTGAGCACGGTCGTGGTGCAACATGTCAGAAACCAAGCTTTTGCGGTGGCCGGAGAGTCCAGAACATGCGAACCAAGGATGCTGTGTCGAAATATTGGAATATTGATTCTTGGCTGGAAGCTAGCTGAAGTCACTGTGACGCAGGGGTCTTTTGCTCTCCACCTTGGGGGTTTGAAAGCAGGTTCGAGTCAGCTAGGAGGTGCATTAATAATGGTCAAAGCAGAAACGGAATACTTGCAAACGGTTTGATCTGAACGGCGATGGCATCGTGAAACTCTTGTTCAAGTCATGCGTTACGGTAGAGGTGCTAGGTATGGAGGGAATGGTCCGGCGGCTACAGTGGAGTTGGTCCCCTGCCGAGACCTTGTGGCAGCTCTTTGGCGTCAACCAACCAACCCGGTCGCCTCTGGCGTTGTCATTATCACTACAACAGGCTTCCCATCAGCAGACGGATGCCAAACCGGCAGCTTTCTTCTCTAGGACTCTGTGGCTGTATCAAGATCTCAATTAATGGGCGCTGCTTGCGACTAGACTACTGATTCCCAAGCTTAGACCTTCTCCTCGTGCCGTGCATCAACGACAACGACGGCCTTCTCGCCAGTGACCTCATCAGCCTTGACATCCTCAGGAGCATAATCACCAAACTTCCTAAGCGTGATCTGCTCATTGAACATGCGGTCGATCTGTTCCAGCGACTTGCCCTTGCACTCCGGAACACAAAAGTACGTGAAAACGAGCGCAATCACCAGAATACCGGCGAAGATGAATCCGACCTTTGACCCGAGAGCGGCGTAAGGCTCGTACAGAAGGTAGGGGATGCTGAAGCTCACGGCGAAGTTTGTGACGACGTTGACGAGGGACGCGGTGCGTTGGGAGGCGTCGCGGAGACGGAGGGCGGGAACTTCGGTGGTTACGACGTAGGTCAGAGGGGCCCAAGCGAAGACGAAACCGGCAGCGAAGACTGTTAGCATGGCGACGATGGCGGTGCGGACTGTATCGGAGGGGTCTTGGATGGTTCCGAGGGAGCCCATCGTGACGATGGCGGCCAACATCCAGACGGCACCGATCATAAGGAGAGGACTACAAGGAAGGTCAGCCCAAGAGCACTTCACACCCGCCGTGAGGTGAAGAGTACTAACCGTCTGCCGAAACGATCATTGAGGTTAAGGCCAATGAGGACGATGCAAAGATTGATGAAGGAGTTGATGATGCCCATGGTGAAGGGGTTGACAGTGCCCAGACCACGGATGAAGATCGCACCGTAGGAAGAGGCAAAGGCCTGACCAGTCGCCTGCTGGAAGAAGTTCATGGCCATGACAATCAACGTGCGCTTGAGATTGATGCCCTTGAAGAGCTCGGTGAAGTTTCCTTGTTCTGTCTCGTTCTCGAGGGCGAACTGTAGAGCCGCGAATTGTTCGTCGATCTCGGCCTGCGGAACCTTACCGCCTCGGAGCTTTGTGAGAGAAGCGTGGGCTTCTTCGACGCGGTCCTTGGTGAGAAGCCATCTGGGAGACTAATGCAAAGAGTCAATAACAATGCGATTGGCCTTGGCTGAGCAAGAGTCTCTGCTTACCTCAGGGATGAAAAGATCATGCCCATGACAATGACGGGGATCAGGAAAAACAGACCGACAGGGATCTGCCAGGCTTTGTCGCCCTGGAGCTCGCTGGTGCCTTTGCAAATGGAGTTGACGATGAAAGATCCGAACTATCATCCACGTGTTAGCATTGACACGCAGGGCTCGAAGATCTGGGGGACGCACCATCAGACTGAACTGGTAGGAGCCAACAGCGAAGCCGCGAATCTCCTTTGGCATGATCTCGGATTGGTAAACAGGAACGACAGCAAGTTCCATTCCAATGTATATGTCTACCCCAGGAGTGGAAGGTCAGTTGCGATCCCAAACCTACAAAAGTTTAATTTGGGTTAGGTCATTGACATACAGTTGAGAATTCTCGCAACGAGAATTTGAGTCGGTCCCTTGGAAGTCAAAGCAATTACAGCTGGGATAAGAGCCCAAGCGCTCATACTGAACATGCACCATCTTCGTCCCCAACGCTGACTGACAAGACTACCAATCATGACACCAGCACCGAAACCGATGAAGTTCAGACTATTGAACAGAGACAGCCAGTACGGTGCGAGCTTGTGCGTGCCGAGAGCCTCGTCGTATTCACCGAAGCGTTCAATGAAGCCATCCATGGCCTGGATGGTCGAATAGCCTGCATTGTCGAAACCGTAGTTGAAGGTTGAGACGGCGATGACTGCGAAGGCCAGGGCCAATTGGGCTGTGAAATGGTGGATGATGCCGGTCTTTGCCATCTTGAATCAAGTGATTTGCAGAAAGGGCCCGGATGCCGATGTTTGCGGTGATGCTTGATGCTTTTGCGTCTGGTCTGTTACATCAGAGCATACCGACGATCGCGGGCATCACATGTGGTATTTGTAAGAAAGAGAGTTGAATACAGAGAATGTCCCTGGAGTTCACAGCGGGTCTCGAGTCAATGCCATGCTTCGATTCCGAGGCCTCGGGCCAGTCATGCAATGCCGGGGCCCCAAGTTTGAGGGCAAGCCAACATTTTCGTGATGGCGCCACGAGATCTGGGGCATGTCATCTGGTCAAGGTGAGTCTGGCCCCGTACGGGGAGAGCCGATTAATGCGCTAGTCAAGGATCCAGCGGCCTAGCTCGCGAATTAGTACCTGGAGTTGGTGAAGAATGAAGTTTGTTAGTGGGAATGGATCGGATGTCGGGGGAAAGTGGTCGGGGACATGACTCGGGGTTACCAACGATACGGGTACTTACTTCGGAGTCGCATGTCGGGCGGATGCACATCCATAACCCTTCATTCACTTCCCCAAACCCCGAGATCTGACCCCCGACTTCCCATCCTCCGGATTGTGTGCATCCCCGGACATACCCCGGACTCACCTTAATGGCAATGGATGCGAATCGTGGGGGACGACGCAGACAGGGGAGTGCCCAAGCATCAAGGGCGGCTGAGATATGTTTTCAGTGCCGGAACAGAAAGGTGAGCTTTACACGCGGACCCATGACAAGAAAAAGATGACAGGTCGTGTAAGTGCTGACTTGATTGTATAGGTCAAATGTCCAGGCAGGTCAACAGGAGGTTGTGAGAACTGCAGGCGACTCAAGTTTGCGTGTTCATTCAACACAGCAGCAAGTCCAGAAAGTACCAGTGATGGACGATCAATATCCGAAACTCCATCAGGAGGGCTGGAGACACTTCAACGTCGCAGAGTTCGTCGAGCATGTCTGCAGTGCAGAGAGCACAAGTGTAAATGCTCGGGAGGGCTCCCTAGCTGTGCACGGTGTATGAGCTTGGGTACACCATGTCAGTATCCAAATCCAAACACAAGTAGAGGCGCCGGAGTGTCTGGACATTCGCCACTGTCCATGACTGGAAGCCATGAGACTGCAAATCGGAGGAACTCTGGTTTTAGGTCGTCGCCGCAAGGGTATGCTTCAGAAACTGTTGCTTCGGCTATCAGTGCGAGATCTTCGATGGCCTCTACCTCCCCTGCAGCAAGCAGCATCCATCTGTAAGACCTCCAAGTGACTGACAACTTGTTGTCTATTGTATCCACCTTTACTGACATTCATGTCAGAGAGCTGCCACTGAATCGAGTTGCAACGAAGCTGCACATCGATGCCTTCTTCGAGCTCATCTACCCAATCCCCTGCTATGGCTTCATGCACAAAGCCTCGTTCATGCAGACTTACGTTCGAGGCACTGTGAATCCTCGGCTCCTCAGAGCCGTGTGCGGCATAACCTCGAGATTCATCGCCCATACCGGCAATGAGACAGCCAGTGCCAAAGAGTCGAGACGATGGACGGAAGAAGCCGAGTCGCAGCTTTTCATGCGGTCTTCACAGCCGTCCTCGCTCTCTGACCTCGAAGCATGGGCAATTATCACTCTGGACCATGGCATCACTCGGAACTTCATCAAGTCACTTGTCGCGCTTTCGTTAATGGCTCGGTTGGCATATATGATGCGACTGAATCACGAAGACAACAAACTCGACTTCATTACGCAAGAGCGCAGGAGGAGGCTGATGTGGTCCATCTTTGTTATGGAAACGCTCTACTCGAGTGGTCGTGCTGAGTATACCTCCTGCCATCGAGAGTTGATTCATGTGCGACTACCGTGTGATGAGATTTCGTTCTCGAGAGATGAAGCGGTTGTGACGGAGCCGTTGATACGTGATATCACAAAGCCTCCTGCTGGTGGAGCGATGGGTTTGATGGGCTATTGTACTCGGTTACTCGATATTCGGGACCGAACGCAGAGGTGAGTCTTCTCCAAAGACGATCTATAACATGCAAGGATACTGACACATTCCAGGCTGGTGCTTACCATCACCAACCATCGTGAGCACCTATCGGCCACTCTCCCCCGTGTTGAGCAACTAGAAGCCGAACTCCTCGATCTACAAAAGTGTCTTCCATCACACTATGTATGGGACGCCAAGAATCTCTTCCTCAGGTCATACGAAGCATCCCGCATCCCATTCCTCATGTTTCACGCTTGGTGGCATCAGACACATTGTGATCTGTTCCGCTTCGCTGTCCCCGGTATTCGTGAAGGTCTTCCATCGGCTGAGATTGCCCTTCTTCAAGCCGACTACGCAGCATCCTGTCGAGAAAAGTGTTTCTCTCATGCTCTGGCAGTGTCACATATCATGTCAGCGGCTGTGGAAGCTGGCATTGATTTGATCACCGATCCATCACTCGCCATGTGCGCATTTCACTCAGCAAGAATCATATCGCGCCTTGGGTTGCCACCACTGGGTAATCTACCTCAAGAGCACATCGTGGAAAGACTGAAGTCCTGTGCAGATGCCTTGGAAGAGCAGGCTAAGCTTTATCCCACGACGGCGATTTTAAGAAGTGGTGTGCTTGATCTTATTCATGATGCGCAGAGGTCGCCCAGGGGTTCGAGCCCGATGAGGTCAAGTTGGGAGTCCGGAGAGGGGAGTGATGAGCCAGATGCATCTACCAGAGATGTCTACTCGAAATACAGCATGACGGAAGAGATCAGAAAGCTCAAATTCAGAACTGATGATTCGGGCGAGGGTCCTCAAGATCAGAGTCCTGCCCTTGTTGGGTCCAGTGCAAGTACACATGGTCCTCAAGCACCACTCACAACAGCTGAGATCGGGATACCTCACGAAAGCAACAGCACCTCATCTAGAGAGCCTCGGCTTGATCAATCTGCTATTTCACAAGAACAGGGAACTACAACGGCAGCGCCAATGTATCAAAACTTCGCTGCTATGGGAGCAGTACCGCCAACAGGCTACACGACAGGCTACGATATGGCCATGACTTTGGGATTCGATCCGGGGTACGACAACAGCCAGCCGGACATGTTCCTGGACTCTTTTTGGCCAAGTGATGTCCAACAGGAATGGTGGCAGGGTCATGCCAATACCCAGATGGGTGGAGTTCCATAGCATGGTCTTAGTCGATAGACAATAAAGTCAAGTTTTCACATCACGTTGAACATATAGCCCGCCTAAATCCGAAACTAAATTCATTTGATATTGGAGTATCGGTTTTTTCAGACTCCCCGAGCTGGGTATTGCAGGTTTGCGGTTCGGTGAAGTGTGTAAGTCCCCGATGTCTTCCCCCCGACATCCGGCCGGGTCCTGAAGATGCGGTGCCAAGGTATTCGCCCTGTCTGTTGACTCGGTCTGAGACCGGCCTGGGATTTCGGGTCAATAGTCTATGCCTTTGTCATATGAGTGAGTGGCTTTTATGGGAATGCCATACTTACATGAAATCGTTATGCTATACTTGGTTGAGTCGCAGAGTTAATCGCCTGAACAACCCAATCGCACTTGTTGCATAGTAAAGCCACCACACAATCACGATGCTCGTACACCAGCGACCTCTCATTGATGTCGAAGCTGTTCTCAAGTCTCTCACATTGGAACAGAAGGTCTCTCTTTTATCAGGTACTGTTCATGTTCAGTTAGTGAGAGATCAAATTGACTAAAACATTCATAGGACTTGACTTCTGGCATACTGTGCCAATACCTGAACATGGCATTCCATCAGTAAAATGCACCGATGGACCAAGTGGCGTCAGAGGTGGGCGTTTCTTCAACAGTGTCCCAGCATTATGTATCCCATGCGGCACTGGCTTGGGAGCCACTTGGAATCCCGAGCTCCTTGAGGAAGCAGGACAACTCCTCTCCCGCGAGTGTGAAGCCAAGGGCGCACATGTCTGGCTCGGACCTACAGTGAACATCATC
Source organism: Sarocladiaceae sp. CBMAI 1973 (assembly GCA_021347865.1). Lineage (NCBI taxonomy): Eukaryota > Fungi > Ascomycota > Sordariomycetes > Hypocreales > Sarocladiaceae > Sarocladiaceae sp. CBMAI 1973. Next base: position 9,131 of record WNLN01000373.1, read on the forward strand.
CGCTCACCACTAAACGGTCGTGGTTTCGAGTCCTTTTCAGAAGACCCGTGGCTGAGTGGTGTTCTGGCAGCGGCGATCATTCGTGGAGTTCAAAGTCGGGGGACTCTGGCGGCGCTGAAGCATTATGTGGCAAATGATCATGAGGTTGAGAAGATGAGCATCGATGTTTGTTTGTCTAATAGAGCTTTGAGGGAGGTCTACCTTCGGCCATTCCATGTTGCGATGAGAGAGGCTTCGCCGAGAGTTGTCATGTCCTCGTACAACAAGGTGCAAGGAACTCATGTTTCGGAAAGCAAGAAGCTTCTACAAGATATACTCCGTCAAGAATGGGGTTTTGATGGATTGATCATGAGTGACTGGTACGTTTAAGCCGCAGGCAAGCGTCTGTCTTGAGACCCTACTTACAATTGTGCATAGGTTCGGCACATACTCTTGTGAAGCAGCTTTGAACGCAGGGCTGGACATTGAGATGCCAGGTCCGACCAAGCACCGCGGTCCGAGAGCCGTCGCGGCAGTAAGCACCGGACAGGTGTACTCACATGTCATTGACGACAGAGCAAGGAGTTTCTTGAACTTCATCAACGACACAGCGTCAGCCCGAGTCAGTCCCAGGGAGACGACAAGAGACGTACCCGAAGATCGCGTCTTGAATCGGAAGTTGGCGACTGAAAGCATCGTGTTGTTGAAGAATGCATCAAATTCCCTTCCTCTGAAAGCGGAGGAGTGCGAAGAGATTGCTATTATCGGACCCAATGCAAAGCTCCCGGCTTCGTGTGGAGGAGGCAGCGCAAGTTTGACGCCTTATTACACGACGTCGGTGTTCCAGGGGATCGAGAGATCACTCTCTAAAGGATCTCAAATTCACTATGAGCCCGGCGTCTTCGGGCACGTCTTGCTGCCTATTCTTACTGGCGACAATGTCACGAACGACGCTGGTGAACGTGGCGTGTCAATAGAGCTGTTCAATGAGCCGAGCACAAACCAAGCCCGTCGGTCATTCGACTACCTCACAATCCCAGACACGACATATCAACTTATGGACTACTCACACCCAGAGAAGAAGGATCCATTCTACATGTCAATGCGGGCCAACTACATCGCAGAACATACTGGTCCCCACGAGTTCGGCTTAGCGACATATGGTGTAGGCAGGCTCTACATCAACGACCAACTAGTCGTCGACAATGAGACGGAGCAGTCACCAGGCGGTATGTTCTTCGGAAAGGGGTCATCTGAGAAGCGTGGGCTCTTCCACATGTGCGTGGGCCAGAGCTACAAGCTTCGCGTCGAGGCTGGAAGCGCTGCAACGTCAAAGGTCGTGGGTGGTTCGATGCTGCCACTTCCAGGAGGTGCATGCCGTTTGGGAGGCAGTCTGAAGATTGAGCCTGATGAGGGTATCGCCAGAGCGGCGGCGCTGGCCTCGAGATGTAAGCGAACATTTGTCGTCGTTGGACTAAACGTGAGTAACTTCATTGGGTGGCCCATCTTCAATCCTGGGTGACGATTGACTGACACAACTTGAATAGCCTGACGTCGAGAAGGAGGGCAAGGATCGAACATCCATGTCCCTCCCGCCGCGAGTAGATGACCTCGTCACCGCAGTCCTCAAAGCCAACCCGCAAGCCATCGTCATCACCCAAGCAGGCAACCCAGTGGCAATGCCATGGCGGGACGAGGCACAGACAATCCTCCACTGCTGGTACGGTGGCAACGAGGCAGGGAATGCCGTGGCCGATGTCATCTTTGGCGAAGTCAGCCCGAGTGGCAAGCTGCCAATGACCTTTCCTGTCAGGTTGGAGGACGGGCCGAGCTTCTTGAGCTCAGGTAGTGATAATGGCAAGATGCACTACCTCGAAGACGTGTTTGTTGGTCATCGGTGGTTTGAGAAGAGGGATATTGGGGTCGCATTTCCATTCGGGTAAGTTCATCTTCACTCCATGGTCACTCACCAAGCACCCGGGCTAACCCAATGACAGGCATGGCCTCAGCTACACATCGTTCAGTGTGTCTAGCCTCGGTACCTCAAGATCAGAAGTCTCGGTCGATATCTCCAACACTGGAGCCATGGAGGGCAGTGAGGTACTTCAAGTTTGGATCTCGCGTTCAGAACTGAATGCGCCTTCGAGATTCGCCAGACCTGTACGGACTCTAGCGGCCTTTTCCAAAGTATCACTACCGGTTGGTAGCCAGAAGAGGGTCACGATACCAATTCCAAAGGATGCAATCTCAGTCTGGGATGAGAAGAGAGGGTGTTGGTGTTGCGAGGCAGGAGTGTACACTGCCTCAGTCGTCACGGCTCCGGGCCAGGAAACATCGTGTGGGAAGTTTGAAGTCGCTGATGATGAGTTCTGGAAGGGGTTATAGACTAGATACTCCCCCTGCCACTTTGGAGAAGATACACAAATGGTTCAGAAACTGTAACAGGAGTAAAGAGGCGCATCTTTCACACAATTGGTCGAATCAAATATAGGAACCGAGAACTGTCTGATCCCATCGTGAAATTCTTGTTCAGTTCTTGCCGTTGGAGGTTCTGTGAAGCGGTTCGGCAGTTACAGTGGAGTCGGGCGCCTGCCCAGACCTCGTAGGGCAATTTTTGGCGACCGCCACCAACCTGGTCGAGTCTATCGATCGTTCCCGTCATTACCGCGACTTAGACCTCACATTCGACGAACGGACGGCCTCACGACCCTCGTGCGCGACAAAACCTGCCAGCTTTCGTATGATAGCTGCTCGCCTCCATCGATCGGGTGCTGGTTCCTTGTCGCGCGCAATGGCCTCGGCCTACAGCGTGCGCCATGGCGCCGCCAATGGGTCGTCGCAATACACAACTACGGCCATGGGCCGCTGGTCGGTGCTGACGAAAGCTATGCCAGGTGCGCAGCTTCACGTACCTTGATTCATCGGTTTCTGACCGGATGCTGACGCGATATGGGTATAGAGGTTGAGAAGATCAAGGAGCTGCACGTCTACGACTTCGACAATACCCGTACGGTCTCCTGCCCACGATGGCGCGTGCCAGATGACTGACCCAGTGGCGTAGTGTTCAAGACCCCGCTCCCTAATCAGGCATTATGGAATGGCCCGACGATTGGGTTACTGTCGAATCAAGATGCGTTCACGAACGGTGGCTGGTGGCACGATAATCGCATACTGGCAGCTACTGGTGAGGGTGTTGAGAAGGAGGAACCACGCGCGTGGGAGGGCTGGTGGAACGAGAAGGTTGTCGACCTTGTGCGTCTGAGTATAAAGCAGCCAGACGCGCTATGTGTTCTTCTCACAGGACGCTCAGAGCATGGGTTTGGCGATCTCGTGAAGAAGATCGTGAAGAGCAAAGATCTTGACTTTGACATGGTCAGCCTGAAACCAAAAGTCAGTCCGACAAATCAGCGATTTTCGAGTACGATGCACTTCAAGCAGTTGTTCCTCAATGCTCTGATGGAGACCTACCGACATGCCGAGGAGCTCAAGATATACGAGGATCGGCCGAGACATACAAAAGGATTCAGGGACTTCTTCGAGGAGTGGAACGCTAGGCAAAGGTCTGCGCCGACGAGAGGACCTCTTTCGGCTGAGGTGGTGCAGGTCGCCGAGATCCAGGCAACCTTGGATCCTGTCGCAGAAGTCGCAGAAGTTCAGCGCATGATCAATGCGCATAATGAGGCCGTCGCCGCACAAGCCAACGGCGGCCGTCGGTTAGCCATCAAGAAGACTGTGTTCTTCACATCATACAATATCAGCCCAGCTGACAGCAAGAAGTTACGAGCCATAGCACAGGTGCCTGCGAGCATACCAAGCCAGGAGCTCATGCACCACGGCAACCAGATTCTCATCTGCCCGAGGCCCTGCCCGCCTCACATACTTGAGAAAGTTGGCGGTATGGGCAGCAAGATGAAGTGGGAGGTCACAAGTATCGGCAGCCATGATAACAGCATATGGGCTGCAGGCTTGCGACCCGTTCCTTCGACAGCAACTTATCACACGGCAAACCCCGTCCCGTTAGTCGTTCTGGCTCTCAGGAAAGGAACACGACCTATCGAGGCAAGTAAGATATCGAAATGGTACTCGCTCTCGCCCGATCAGATGTTCACATTCGAAACTGTCGTGGGAGAGAAGAACATTCTCCGGGTCGAGGCCGATGATCCGACCGAAGGAGAATACGAGAGTCTGTTCGCCACCCACAAGGCGCCAGCAAAGAGAAAGTTCCCCGGCGAAGACGAGAGGCCGGTAATGTATCAACAGCACAACAACAATAATACCCAACAGCAACATCAAAAGTCCGGCCAAGGACACGGCCATACCAATGGGAGGAACGACAGAGGGCACCACGCAGGAGGTCGTGGAGGTCGGGGCCGCGGCGGACACGGTCCTGGGGGCGGTGGTAGAGGTCGTGGCAACCGAGGAGGACGTGGCGGTGGTGGTGGGCGAGGTCGAGGAGGCGGTGCTAACTACAGGTCACTTGACGACGTGGACCCTAAAAGATCGCAAGGCGGTGCACCTGCGGGACAGTTTGGCGGTGCTGGAGGGCAAGGAGCTGGAGGCAATGCGGACCTGACAACATACTACTAGCGCTAGTACTGAGGTCGTGGTCACGCTATGGTTGCTAACAATGCTGTCCTTCTACGGAGCTTTCTCGCTCTGGTAAGCTGACGTGCATATATGAATATCCGGAATCACATTAGGCGCAGGGAGGTGTTTGTAAGTATCAATGGACAGACGCATCATGTACGATCCAGGGGTGTTAGGTCAGATTCAGCTGCAAGCAGTTAAGAGTCCATCTTTCAGGTGTCGGAATTTGGTCTTATCACATTCATATTTGTCTAGAAACGCCCAAGGCTCTAGCTGCCTAATTTGATATCTTTTAATCACTATCCTCATCGCTGTCATCTTCTTCCTCCGCATTTTCGAGCCATTCAACAAGCACCTTGCACTTCTCTCTAAGTTGTGACATCTCATCACCCTCTGCCGCGCGATCATCCTCCCACCATCCCAGGATGCCTTCCTCTTCCAAGATGTCGAGACCGTACAGTTGCTGCAACAGCGCGGCCAGTAACGTGCCCAGCTTGTGCTGCTGCTCCGCTGGTGCAGGTGCAGAGCGCAGGGCCTTCTGCAGGTCAAGGATGAACTCAATTTGCTCAGTCTCACCGCCGCCAACGCCAACCTCATCAAGGAACTTGGTGGCTCCTGGAACGGTTGTGAGGGCTTTGTCTGCAGCCTTTGAGGGCTCGAGGGTTTCGAGAAGCTCAGCAGCGCGGTAAGCGAAGGCAGTAGCCACAGCCCTGCGCATCATGGTATCTGATGCGTTGTGAGAGAGGCGGAGACCCATGAACTCAAGCTTGGCTGAGTCAAAGTCGCCGGTTGGGTGACGGAGTTCTTCTTGGAGACCGTGAACAGCGTCGTTGTGGAAGGATGCGGTCTTGCCGGTGAGATCGTCGGTAGAGATATGTGCAGAGAGGTCGAGGGCTTCACCTTGGTCGTCCTCATCGTCAGAGAGGAGATCAGATGCGAGGGTGGAAACGGAGGATGATGAGAAGTTGAGGTGGGCGGTAGAATAGATAAGCGACTTGTGGAAGGTGGTCGGGTCGTCGTCCTCCAGGTCTTCGTCTTCAGGGTCGGTGAACCGGCTTGCATTCGTGTTGGAGCCAAGGAGACTGGTATCCTTGGTGGTCTGCTTGCCGTCAATGGAAAGTGTGGAAATAGTGGAATTTGCTGGGATTGATGCGCCAGCTCCAATGATGACGTTATAGGATATGACTGAGCCTTCTTCGACAGTGCTCTTCTTCGCAAGGGCAGCGGCATCGGTAATGATGGACCTCGTGACGCTGACGCCCTCATCGATGGAGACGTCCTCCCAGATGTACGAATCTTGCAGGACGACATTGGCGCCAATGGTGCAATTTCTCCCAATGATGCAGTTGGTGATCTTGGTACCAGGACCAATGGACGTCTTGTGTCCTACGATCGTGTTCGAGAGACTGGCGCCTGATGCCTGAGAGACGTTTTGCTCCATCACCACGCCCCTTGGGTGTCGCTTGTAGGCCTGTCCCTTGAACAAGTTATTCTCGGGCAGGAATGGGAACGTCCATCGTCCCAGAATATCACGACTGATCGCGTCGTACATCTGGAGGTTGCTGGCCCGGGCGGCGTACCCATCTTCGAGGACGTCTGCGTAAATCATCTTGCCGTTGAGTTCCCAATCCTTCAGAACACCGTGAAGGAAGTTCTTGCGTGGAAGCTCGTAGTCGAAACTTTCTGACCACAGTGCAAGCACCTCTGCTGTGCAAATATCGATTTCGGCATCGATCAGGTCCGCTCGCAACTCGAAGTCGCTGGATAGCTCATCGGGAATGGCAGGATCCATGGCTATACGGTGCTCCTCCTGAAGTGGGTGTATTTCGTCGTAGTGTAGCAGTCTTTGGGTCTTGTTGTCAATCGCGAAAACAGGCGTAACTCCGTTGGTCTTCGTGCGATGCTCGTTCTTTCCACCATTTGTCAAGACCACAGTCATCATATTGGCTGCACTCGTTTCCCTCCTCTTCCTATGCGCTGCGAGCGACTTGTCAAGAAGAATATTCGAAACAACATCGCCGTGAACCAGAAGGAAATCGCCGTCGACTAAGGATCGCGCGTCCATGTCCCGCAGAACATCACCGACCGACTTGGCGTCAGAGACTCGCACGAACTGGAGGACGGAGAAGGGCGAAGTACGAGCTGTCGACAGCCATCTTGAGCGGTTGATGTACTCCTCGACTTGGTCTGTGTGGTTTCCGCAGTACATGTACACCTCCTGGACACCGTTCATAGCCAGGAATTCGAGAGTGTAGTCGATGAGGGGAGTGTTCGCGAGCGGTAGGAGACACTGTTCACAAAGTAAGTATATGATTTAGTTATGATTCAGAAATAACATACTCTTGGTTTCTCAACCGTCATGGGCTTGAACCGATCCTGGAACGAGTCGGCGAGTACCTGTGCACCAGTCAGCATCATTTGCGACGATAGCTTCTTAACTTTCCACTTACCACCGCCTGCAAGACATCCTCGCTCTTGCTCTCGGCGCCAGGCTTGGACGCCTTCTTGCCCTTGGCTGAGCTAGCGCTCTGCTTCCCTTTGTGTGACATGGCTCGATTGCGCAAAGTCAAGGCCCTGGTCTCGGCCGTGGAGGTTGGGTAATTGTTCAAAGTGGAATGGAGGTCCAAAATTTGGGTGACTCAATGCGCCGGCCGATATTCATCGAGGGTTTGTCTGGTGGGGGACATGGCGGGGTACATAGGCTACCCTGCACCCGCGTCATGGTGCTGATCCCAATACAGGACTCACCTCGCAAAGGTATAAGCGTTGGCATTCTGAACATAATGAGTGGATCTGAAGTTGTTCATGCTTGTAAAGTAGACCATCTAGACTCTTTGGGTGAGCTTAATGCCCTGGAAAGGATCGCGAGGTTATCTCTGTAGCATTACATGTTCTAGGGCCTTCAAAGCTCTACACCTTGAACGCCGGTACAGCTTTTGCACATATTTCCCAACTTCCGCTGTCCACCAAGGTGTTCGAAAAAGCTTTTGGCTTGTGAATTCGCAAATTACCACTTCAAGAGAATTGACTAGTACTAAGAAGATTTCGAAGTATAAGATTAAGCAAAGTCTGAAATGTTTTGCCACAGAACAGCATCAGTACACACAATGCTCTTTTATTATTGAGTGATGTAGGATATGATCATAAATAAAATGAGTTGGGAGCTGGTATAAGTGCAGAACGCTATTTTCCAAATAACACCTAAGGCTTCCAACATAGCTTCAACCCTACCTCTACTTCTGCTTACTACCCATTGCTGGATCGAGTCTCATGAGTCTATCGGCTTGACAATATGTTCATCCTGTCCATGGCCAGCCATGAACTCCTGGAACATCTTGACCATGGCCTCAGCTCCGTTGTCTGAACCGTACATTGCCCCTAGCAGGCCCCTCGTCTCTTCCGCCTCTGTCTCGGCCCTCTGCTTAATTCCCGTTTCATACTCACTCAACAGAGGATTGAGCACGTCTTGAGAAGATTGAGTGCCATCGGAGAGCTTGGCGCACGCCTTGCCAATAACCTTAGATAGATCAATGGCATCGCGCATCGCCATATTGACTCCCTCGCCGTTCGGGGGCATGAGGTGCGCAGCGTCACCAAGCAAGGTAGCTCCCGTCCTGCGGGGCCATGAAAATCCGTTTGGTGTACCATCGAGCGTATACAGAGGCCGGTGCTCCAGCGGTTGACCGGGATTGACCCTTTCCTCGTCAGCGCACGCTGCGGTGATGAGCTCCTTCACCACAGGACCGAAGTGGCGCAAAGGAGCTGACTGCCCTTCGAGAAGCATCGACTTGACCTGCAGTGCAGACATAGTGTCAAGGCCTTGTGACTCGGCGAAGTTGCCGTCGTCGGTTTTGATGAGGGTGTAGAACCTGGCCGTGTCGTTGGCAGCACGCTGCGATATGAGACCGTGTCCTTCACCGAGCACCATCAGAGTGCCTGAGCCTACAAACTCGGCCAGATGGGGGTATCTTTCTGTGATATTCCGAACACTAGCTGTAATGAAGTGCTGACCGGCGAATTTTGGTTTGAAGTCGGTGAGCAGCGCCCGCACTTTGGACCAGGCACCATCAGCGCCAATGACCAGGTCAAAGCTCTCTCGTCCTTTGGCGCCCATGTTCAACTCCACGGCAGCCTTTCCCGTCGTCTGCTTTGCAGAGAGCAGTTTATGCTCCCATTTTATAGAGTCTTGAGGGACTGCGCTCAGTAGCAGCTCAGTCAACTTGTTCCTAGCAATCTCTGGTCTGTTCTCGCCTGCGACAGCATCTTCCGCTTCTTCGACATACAGGACCTTGCCGCTCTTGTCGGCGATCTTCATGACTTGGGTGCAGTCGCCAGTCAAACAGCAGAACTTGTCGTATAAGTTGAGCTCGCGGATAGCAGTAAGGCCGGTACCCTCGTGCATATCTAGAGAGCCACTGGGCTTCTCGATCTCGGCTGGAGTAGGTCTAGGACGCAATTCGAATAGTGTGAATGGTATGCTCTGCTTGTGTAGTAAAGCGGCTAGAGTTAGACCACCGGGGCCTGCGCCGACAATGGCGATCTTCAGCCTAGAAACAGCCATTGCTGGAAAAATGGTAGCGAATATAGTGTTAGAAGCGGTACAACTCAATGTTTCCAAGATGGCAAATGGAAGAAAATTGGCAGAGGTGTAGTAGATTCGGAGCTGCGATGAAGAAAGATGCGGGAGGACTGGCACTGTCGGGTGTCGTGACTCTTCTACGTTTCACGTGCGTGAATAAGACACGGTCAATGGTTAGCAGACTCAGAAGCAGTAGATGATATGCAGCAAAATGCCATGACCGGCCATCGCTGCGATGTTCTGGTAACCGACTTCGGTCTCTTCATTATATATAGAGACCGCCCGGATGCATCGGATTGCCGCGTGACCGAAACCCGGTAACCTATACTAGCTCGGAACCCGAGCGTGTTCATCGGCCCCGAATCAGGAAAGTCGAGCTGAGCCTTACATTTTGTATATAAAGTCCAGACTAGATGTCAATCGATGGATTGAGGTAGCTTGGTTTAATGTCGTCGTTGTGTTTCAAGCTGTGCCGAGAGAGTTCCTCAAAATCGCAACAACAAGGACTCCTGAGTACGTGTTCTAGCGGCATAACTACAGCAGGTACTTTCACCCACCTCGGTACTGACGTTAGTGCGTAGGTGTCAAACCGGTCGACCGTTGTGAAGCTTGACGGTGACTGTCAGCCAGAAGTTGGAAGAATGATCGCAGCGATGCATTGGTGCCAAGGCAGGCCGTTAGACGATCAGTTCTTCTACGCGAGAATACAACGGTCGTCTAGCTGACTCGTAGGTGGCTATCTGTATTGATTGGCATTAACCACGATCGTCGCTGTTTCCGAGGCTATTTGCGTAAGTAAGAACTTCGTAAGCAATTCTCGAGCTAGCGGGAGAGCAAGTGAAACCTTGAGCGACTCCTCCTTTATTTCTGGCCACCCTCATTTCGCGATCTGCATTTCCGAGACATTTGAAGCGGCAGCTATTGGCGACAGGTGGAAGGATCTGAAAATCGCTGAGGATCCATGTTTTGTTGCCTTTTGTTGTGAGCCTGCGATGTGGTACGGATCTGACACTTGCGGATCTAGCCGGTGCATGGATCGACACTGGGACCTGGGAATCTAGGCCCTGTCCACAGTTCTAGACCTCAGCGATGATGATGCGCACTGCAAGTTTGACGGTTGCGGAACAGGAAAATCCAACGTCTCCGTGATTCCGTGCAGGGCAGGTACGATCGCCCTAACGTGTCTTCCAACCTTGGAGATTTGGGGGTGACAATTACGGCGTACGAAGTGACATGCTGCTTCTCCCAGAAGCAAAGACCCCCCCAAAGCACGATTCATCCGGCACTTTGAACGAGCAACCCAACCACGACGAGGACATCCTGCGGCTGAAACTATGGCGTCTGCGAGGAGTCAGGTCAAAAAGGGGCATCTGCAGACCATGAGGTTTGCTAAAGCTATCGAAGTCGCTGGTTGATGCATGCATGTCGGTCCCGAGCCATTGGGACAAGCATCCACTAGTCTGTTGACTTCTTCCTCCAGGCGAATGGAGTGGCGCTCAATGTCTCATTGTGCTTACGACCAAAGGCACCGTTGTCAGTACCTATCTGCGAATGGCCACGAGATGACTCGTTCTCCAATCTGGAATGTATTGACAGGCACGCGGAAAGCTTGGCTGCTCAGTCTGCCACAACAACAATTTCTCTTGACCAGCCGTGCCGAAAGAGTCGGCCGCTCGCCATCAATTAGAGGTCCGCCCGGGCGCTGAGCTCGTCGACGGCGGAGGGAGGGTGAATGCCACCCGCCTCATAAGCAATAAGACGCAAGGATGCTAACCACTATAGATACGCTTCAGCTGCCCGTCGAAAAGCGCTACTAAACTCCAAAGTTGGCAGCAGGCACGGCGCGAGGACGGATCCAGCCATAGCCGCAAACATTGGTTCGGCTTGCGGAGGCGTCGGTTGGCGTCTCACACTGGGCGACTTGCGATGTGGTGGCGTCGGCTGAAATGCTCAAAGGGATGGTCACAATTCGACGGATCGCATTAGCTCCATCAAAGGCTGTTGCTTTCCCGACACCAAAATTTTCCTCACCCGGCAAAGTTGACCCCTATCACTAGCAGTACAAGTGAGTCGCGGCTGACACCTCGATTGCGATCCCCGATGAGGGACGTTGTCGTGTTGATCGTCCTGCAGAGACAGCGAGCGACTCCCGCGTCCTACGATGGCCTCACCTCGCCTGATACCAGGAATGTGACACCAAGCGTGATGCGTCAGAAGCACGGCTTATTATATTGGAGATAAAAACACGGACGAACCATGAAGGCAGGTGGATGAGCATTGCCAATGTTGCAGCCGTGCCAGTGGCCAGACCAGCCAAATGCGGTGCCAGGGGACGTGGCTCCGCGTCGTGGGACTCCTTGATGAAGCTGGGACCTGCAAGGCGCCATGTCAAGAACGACCCTGGGGCTGCTTTTGCCGCAGTGCCGTATACATCCGCGGTCGTATCCAAGCAGGGTCTGGGTACAGCCGCAGTGGCAGCCATGGCTTGGTTTGATCAGGAGTGAGGTGATAACGGACTGACAGCACGCTCTCACACCAAAGACTCCATTCCAGGGAGTGAGTCGGCGATCATTGGTGTCATCAACGTACTTGTGCCAAAGCTTGAAGGCGTGGCTTGCCATGCCTCCGCGACTTACTGGCTGCCCCCCTGCACCGGCTTCGATTAGCGCGGGTCATCGACGGTGGTGGTTTGCATCCACCGAGGCACCTTAAAGCGCCGTCGTGAGAAGGATTTTGGAAGTCCGGTATGGAGTACATTGTGGTCCCTCGTGTCCACTCACACCCACCACGATCACTCGTGTGCCTCAGAAGTACTCGCTACTCGCAAAGACACTGCCAACCTTTCCAAAGGCCTTGCCAATTATGGGAAGGTAGTTGTTCTTACGGGAGTTTGTCTGCGCATTACTGTCCGCCTAAACAACGATCAGGAAGTCAATTCTGCTTGACAGTATCTCAGCAGTTGCCGGCGCTAAGATCGATGTGTTGAGAACATCAGACGGATGAGCTGGCGAATCCTGTCGATTGAGTGCATTCCACCTGGCCAGCTACGCCCCATTCATATCTTGGGGGGCCTCGTTTCCCATCCTCCCCCTCTCCGCCCCCAGCGTCCACTGCTAGCACAAGTGCAGCACCACGGACCGACAGCGACAGGAGACTTAGCCGTGCCTACTGCCTACAGCCTATCGCATCCAGCCAAGTCAGGAAAAGCCATCGTCCCCAATAAGTCGAGGATACTCTCATCCTACCTCCGCATCCATTACGGTCGTGTCGCTGCTCTCTTCACCCTCAGCTACATCGAAGTCGACTCTGTCTGAGAGCGACTGTTCACCATTGAACCTCGGCGTGTGCCCCCACGAAAGTGTCGCGCTGTCTTCCGTCACTACCACTGTCCTGCCTGATTACATCCCGAACACCCTCCCGGAGGCGCTGCACCAACCGCTGATCGACACTGCTACCACTCGGCGCCTCGACGGCCCGGCGACTGTTTTGTGATCGCCGCTGCTATCCTTGCCCGCCCAGCGATCGCTCTTTTACCGCTCCGGCGACTCTCGCTGGCTGCCACGACTCAAATCCTGCCAACTCCATAGGTTTGCGCCGCCAGAGTATCCCACGATTGTTCGCTCAACACATTTCCATCGCGCATCGAGAGCGGAGCACGACGCCTGCGCATCGCCATGTCTGGAGCCGAATTGGCAACCGCCCAAACGGGCGGCAACAATGCCAGCGAATTTGTTAGTCCTTGCGAATATCAATCATTGTTTGCAATTCGCGAGATCTGCTTGCTGACTAGTTAATCCACAGGTTCGCAAGCTTTATCGGTACGAAGAGGCAACCTTACTGCAACCGAACCCAATTGCTAACAGCAGCACAGCATGCTCGAGGACCCGACACATCAAGACGTTGCGAGATGGGGAAAAGATGGCGATACCTTCGTAGTTGAGGACGTGCGTCGGTCGTTCCCCAAGTCCGATATATTTCTAACAGGAGTCTAGGGAGAACGATTCACAAGGTCTATTCTTCCGAAACATTTCAAACACAGCAACATGTCGAGCTTCATCCGTCAACTGAACAAATATGACTTCCACAAAGTCAAACCATCGAGCGATAGCGAGACGATGGGCAACGTAAGATCACCTGCGCCACAAGAGAAAGCATCATCAGGCTGACCCAGCTCAGGTCCTCGAGTTCAAGCACCCTTACTTCCGCGTCGACAGCAAAGACGATCTCGATAACATCCGGAGGAAGGCTCCTGCCCCGAGGAAAGCGCCTGCAACCGAGGATTACTCTACGCAACATCACATGAGCGTCATCAGCGAGCAACTGACAGCGCAGGCGCAGCAGGTGCAGCATCTGCAGGAGCTTTACGCAGAGGTCTCACAGACCAACAAAGTCCTCGTCAACGAGGTCTTGACGCTCAACAAGATGCTCCACGCGCAACGTCAGGCGCAGTACGAGATGCTCAATCATCTGACCCCCTTCAACGGCGATAGCAGGAACAACGGGCTCATGGGCCAGTCGCTCAACGGCTCGACGAGTGCTGTCTCCGAGGCGGATGACCCGCCGGAATTGCGCCGCGCGCGCGAGCTGCTGTCGAGCGTGTCTACTGACTCCATCGCTGATCGAGAACTCGAGCGCCTGCACGGTGTGTACGCGTCGCCGAGCGATTCGTCGGCCATGATACCACCAGCGATGCCTTTGATGCACGACCCGATGAGCGATCTCAACAGGTATCCCGTCTATCCTGTTGGCCAGACAGTCGGCATCGACCCTTTCCACTCCGATCACATTCACAAGATTCCCTACTCTCTGCCACCAGAGGCTGGTGGCGCCATGCTCGCCGAAGCCCCCGTCTCGCAGCCGCTTGTCAACCCAACTACGCCAACTGCGGGTCAGATCGTCAAGCCCGACTCCATGTGGGGACCGAAGAAGCCGAATGTTTTCCTTGTTGAGGACGATCCTACTTGCGCCAAGATCGGTATCAAGTTCCTCAAGTCCATGGGTTGCGAGGTTGAGCATGCTGTAAGTAAAATGTCGTCGAGCTGGTCACATATCCGACGCTGACTTTGTTTAGTCCAATGGTGCTGATGCCGTTTCGCGTGTCTCCAACTCTGGTCGGGATCACTTCGATGTGATTTTCATGGACATCATCATGCCTCGTCTTGACGGTGTTTCGGCGACGTTGTACATTCGTGGTACTCACCCGGCAGTACCAATCATTGCCATGACATCGAACATCAGACCCGAAGAAGTGAACGGCTACTTTGATCACGGTGAGTGTAGTCCGACGGTGAAGAACCTGCCACGATTAGCTGACCCAATTTCCAGGTATGAACGGGGTCCTCGCGAAGCCTTTCACCAAGGAGGGCATGTGGAAATCCGTCAAGACACATGCTAGCCATCTGCTCAAGAATCCTCCGCAAAACGAGAACCACAGCTACATGCTCGGCGGTGGAGCGTACTTCAACACTCAGCTGGGCGCTGGGAACAACTCAATCAAGTTTGACACACCCACTCCGCCATCGGGCACCGGACCTGCGACCTGGTCTCCAGCTGGCCTGCAGCAGCCGTCACCCATCAACAATGGCAATGACCAAGGCTTCAGCGGGATGATGAACGGGACGAATCAGTATGCCATGGCTGGCAATCGGTATACCGCGGTGCAAACCGATTCGTCTCGGGTATCGGATCACGACAGCCCGCCGGAAAAGAGGCAACGGCTTAATGCGACGCAAGGCTACTAATCGAGTGCCGTCGGCGCCATATGCCATACGCTGCCTGAGTGCGGCAGGACGCGACCTTTGTTGTTTCGCGTCCTCGTCATTACGGATATGTTCCATTTCGGCGTTCATCTCAACGGGTTCTTTCTGTGGCCTTGGGTCAGTTGCGCTTTGACACGACCTGGTTTCTTTTGTGTCTGTTCTCCCCTTCTGTTGAACCAGATGGGCAAGAACGATCCACGATATTGCGATGGCATCGCCGTATGCGTCGACTAAATGGCTTCCAATGAAAACGTTACAAAAAACGGGTAGCGAGGAAGACAAACGGCCGATGTTATGAAGAGTCGAGTGGCGTGGGCGATCGGCGACTGGAACAGACAGGGCGCGCGGTCGATTTTGGGTATATAGTCGGAGGAACAGTGAGTGTAGAGGCCAGTGAGCAGCGTTTGTCGGATGGCCTCTCGGGTGGCAATGGGGTCGGGTCTGTAATGAGATGCGGGAGGTCGCATTTTCCCCGAGGGGGTTTGGATATGAGCATTTTGTTCGCCGGTCGAAGGGCAACGCGTACGGAATAATGAACCAATCACATTTAAATCTTCGATGAGAAGTTCGTCGTGAGAAGTCGTGATGTTCAGATGGTGGAAGTCGTAGGTGTGGTGAGCGAGGCGTCGTGGGTGTAACCGCGCAGCCGGAAGTCTGGGGAAGCAGACGCAGATATAAGCAACGATCAACGCTCCAGACCACGCATTGATAACTAATGCAAGTCGCGAAAGCTTGGCGGACCACAAGCCAGGAACAATCCCAACTTAATAATAGCTAGTCTGGGTCGGCCCGGCGCTTGCGGGCTTGCATCACTCTCATGCGCAGAACCGCCTTTGTGCCTTGTTCGATGGAGGGTCTCGAACGGGTCTGGACCCTTGGGGATTGTTTGCCTGTCCACCACCAACCCCCCAGTAATTAACAGCTGGCATCCGAAGACCCCGGCGGAGGGGGACGATCCCCGAAAGAAGGGGGGCCTGGTATCTATTTCGCATAAGTTCCGAGGTGTTGTATTCCGTGGCTTATAAGTGCTGATTGTGGTGCATGGAGATTATAGGACGCTGCTTTGGGAGGGATATATGTGTGTAATAGTGCCTTGGCTGGAGGGGACGGCCGGGTGTCAGATTGATTTGGAGAACGTAGCATGCGACCAAGAAAACGGTAGACGAGGTTTCTACAAAGGGTCCTTGAACGCTTTATTCGTTTTGAACGGAACGTTTGCCTTGATAGATAAGGCACCTAGTCTAGTGCAGGGCGTATGTCAGGTGGAGGAATGCGCCGATCGTGGAGTGCTACGATTATCTGTGGATTCTTCAACTCTCGGGAGTGGCGTCATTTCACGATCTAGATCCCGGGTCTCGCGGGCGTTTCATCACAAAGAGGCGCTTTCTAGACCTTGTGTGGGTTGTGCAAATGCGACCTGCGTTGGTTTGGAGTGTTGGCTCTCGTGTCTTTGGGGGCCAGGCTCTCGTGTGACTGTGCCACGAGGAAGAGACGAGAAAACGTGCGCGATTGTGTCATGGCGTCTTGACTTTGGGAGATTGCCATGGGTGAGACACTTTGATGAAGGATTGTGATGTGTTTAATAGGTATGTTACTGAGTCGAGCTGTCGATTTACACGGTGTGTGACAGGGGAGCGTAGATGGTCTAGAGTCTAGACCGTTGGCGAACGAATGATCAGCGCATTCTGTCGATCGATAACATTACAGAAACAGGAAACGACGCGTGTTAGCCCTGCAGAAAGAATACGCTAAAAAGGAACAGGTGGATGTTCCTGTCAATCTTGACCCTCGCGGCCAATGGGCGTTAATGCCACGATAGCTGCACTTGGTTGATTGAACCACTTATACCGTCTTGAAGGCCGTGTCTCTCCTGAACTGCCAGGAGCAGATATCAGTGTGCACCCTCTCATACCCAAGCATACTTTCCACGAGATGCAACACCAGTGTCGGGGAGACATGGAACCGGCCCTGATCTGCCCCGATGGTTAATACATCGTGCAGCAAACCGGCCCCAAACGACCCTTGTTCTAGACGTACGTCCACCACAGGAGGCTGTCACACCCTCTTTTATCAGTATCATGATTCGAGACCATTGTAGCAGAGTCAGGGGGATCTTTTGATGGACAACACGGACCTTGGTTGAGAGATTGTGGTTGGTGCGACACCACCGCTTGAGGTAAGTGGCCAGGACTTGGAGGGAAGGACTGTGCGTGCATTCGATGTCTACACGGTGGTCGCCTGAGGCTCGGACGTGGAGGAGATAGGGAGGCCGCTGGAGGAGTTCGTCGGGCCGAGGGATAAGTGAGGCGTCGGGTAGATATTGGACGATTGGACGGGGCTGTGGGTTGATAGAGAGGTCTTTAAGTGGCGTGGTGGCCGAGTCCACGATCACTGCATCTTCTTCATCTTGGACTTGTGACGAGGTTGGCTTCTCGTCGAAAGTTGTGCGCAACTCTTCTTTGAAGATGGGGATGAATTCCAGAGGCGTGGCGATGGCCGTCTTTGGAAGATCGAGGATGATTCCGCCTCGTTCATCATCCCATCTCGCCTGTGGTCTGTCCAACGAATTTGAGGAGACCTAAATCAGTGTCAGTACCTCACTCATCATGGACTCATGTTCACAGCTTGTCTGACCTCTGGGAAGATCTTCAAAGTCCTAAACGAGTCGCCGAGCTTCTCCAAAAGGATATCGCCCCAGGTCTCATCCCCGTTATCGTCAACAAGCTCACAGACAGCCTCGCAAACACTTCGAACGAGACCTGCGACGCTGGCCACTAGATCAACACCTCTCTCATCGTATACTGGACGCAGCTCGTTGACGATGATGGGCCATTCAGGCTGGCATTTCGCGATGACGCCTAGGGTATCGCCGAGACCCTGGAGGGCCTTGAGAGCTGGACACGTGGGAGCGTCCCAGTGCTCTCTGAGGGCGAGCTTGAATTTGAGGGGTCTGCAGCGATCAGCGACATGTTTCCTTGTATGCGCATCCCGACATCAAACCTTCACTTACAGCGACATTGTGGTTGGATGTGAGAGTGAGGTTGAAGAGCAGCGACACAACCTGTTCGGATGACCGGCATCAATCACCTTCTTGAATTCAACGAAGAGCGTGAATCCGCTCACGAAGCACCATTTAAGGCCACAACAATCCATCCAGGCTGCAGTAGCTTCACGGGAATCGCTCCCTGACAGCCCCGACGTGGGTCCCCCAAGGCAGAATGGCACATCCCCCAGTCCGTGACTCTGCGGCTGAACGCTCAGCTCCCAAAGGTCCAAACTTTCACCTCCCAAAAGAGGACGAGTCAGTTCTCCGCCTCTGATCCGTAACGGCCTATTCGGACAGTGAACAAATCGGCCTGACCATTCGAGGCAGAGTGGCTACAATGGATCGTCATTTCACGACCGTGAGCGAGGCCTTTCCTGGAAGGGTCAAGTTGGTGGGGATTGGGCGGGTGCGGCTGAGGTCGAGTTGGGGATACTAGGCGGATTGAGTTGTGAGGCACCCCTGAATGTGACACATGGTGGTCGTATAGGGCTATCGTCACTGGAGTTATAAATGGGAGCTTGGTGACGACTCCATCTCGAGAATTGGTCTTGGTATTCGTGTTCAAGACTAAAGCCAACTTACCTTGCGATAACCTCAGTTTTATACACCTCGCACCGACTCTTACCATATACCCCACAAAAACCAGCACAAAGCAACCATGAGTCGTCTTGCTCCCGTTGAGAAGCTGCCCCT
>WNLN01000374.1:0-27607 GCA_021347865.1 Sarocladiaceae sp. CBMAI 1973
TCTTGCCGTTGACGATGGAGGCCGAGTTCGCCTGGATGTCGATGGCCGGTTCGGCAGTCTGTGTAGGCGTCTCAGTCAACGCCCATGGTTTGTCCTGAAGCTTTGCGAGACAGGTGGCCCTGACACGAAGCGCATTTTTGCCCCAGGGTTCGATGTAAAGGAGCTCTGAGTCGTAGGAGAAGGCAAGTCGACGGCCTTCCTCGTTGGTGAAGGACGGGTCAGGCCTGGTGCCGTATTCCTGATTACCCTGTTGTGCTGTCATGATGGAGACGACAAGTCGAGGCTGTTTGTGCAAGGTAGATGCCTCGATTGTGCTTTGGGCGTGTGCTTTGGCCGTGATCTCTGTATTATTTGTAGGCAATATTTGCACTCGAGATGCGGTAATAATTGTGTTTGGTATCTCTGCCCGAGCATCGGAGCCCAATGATGGATAATGTCAGGTATGGATACGCCTCGGGATTATACGTTGTCGATGCTTTGCCTCACTTCTCCAAATCCCCGCACGCTCCAAACATGTCACAATTTGTGGTAAGCAGGGTACTTGGAGTATCATTACCTCTGCTTTATCCACTCTTACATTTAGGCATATTCAGGATAATTCTTGACAGCGGATCCATCCTCCACTTAATGTCAGCTAGTAGTGTATCACATGTTATCATACTGTAATGCAGTCCGTATACGTACTTGTATCCTTACACCTATGGATCTGTTTACTCGTTCGGATAAGTTCCGGTGTACCGAGACTCCACAACCCACAATCTCCACATTCTAGTTTTCAGCCCATTCTTCAATAGTCACAGCAGATTGTCCAGGCATGTTAGGCGGAGAGTCCGCAGGAGGGCATAAGGTATCTCATATCTATCTACCTTGTGCATAAGGAATACTGAACAACAGCCAAGTCTGGTACAGCATCTTGGATTGCATCCTTCGACCACCATAACGGCGATAGTAGGGGCCTGAGGACTCTTACGGCTAACATTTTTTCTTAAACGGATCTGTAGAGCTCGGTGTCTTCTTTACCGATAGTCGAAGCGTGGGGGCACTGTTCGGAAATCCGCGATGCAGACCTGGACGCTTAGGCTGGACTTAGTGTGATTGCTACAATTTGCCGCGGAATTTCTCATGATCCTCGATTAGCGATGAAAAGAGCCTCACTCGCTTCGATAGCTTGTCACAAAATCCAGACTATAAATCTGCACTTTTCCGTCTCTGGATTTATCCGGATGAATACGAGATTTACCTGACTCCATCCGTATTACCCAAATCCTCGGGTTCTTACTGTCTCCGTCCACTCCGGTAATAAGCACTACTAGTACCTCTGGGACATGTCAGGATCGGTATGTGGGGTTCGAACAGGTGATGATCGACCTCCGACCGGGGTCCGAGAGCTCGAGACTGGGTTGACCCAGTGGTTGGGTTCGCTTGCATGGGGAAAGAGAGGGGAAGCGTGGGTGAAGAGGGAATGTAGTAGAGCCGCGGTTCGCGATTAACCTTGATGTATAAAGCACGCAGACTCTCTGAGATGCTCTGGGAGATACCTACTCTAGTACAGCCAGGACGAGTTTGAACTCTCTTGGTATCAGACAATTACGACAAGCCTCGACTTCGACATTCGTTGCTATTGCCACCAACCACAATGGCTGGCAAGACCGAAGCCGCGGACCAAGGTCCAGGTGTCGATCATCATGACGACCCCAAGGCAAACCTTGAGACGCTACAGATCGCGCAGAATGCTGCAGCCGAAGAGCACAGTGTCGGTCTCAAGCAGGCTCTGCGAGAGAACTGGCAGGCTGCCATGTGGTCTGCCATTATCTCCCTGACGATTGTGATGGAAGGTTATGACTTGAGGTATGTATTTTTTCCTAGGCGGGTACCTTGATCTCATAACACTAACATGATGTAGTCTCATGGCAAACTTCTTTGGATATCCGACGTTCCAGCGCAAGTTTGGACATTACGTGAGTCTTTCCCAGCATTTCAAGCACGCTATGTCGAGCTCCATTCCACCTGATCAATCATCTAATTATCATCATAGTATGCCCCGACCGATAGCTACGAGCTCACAGGCCCTTGGCAGGCCGGCCTTCTCAACGGTACGAATTGCGGTGTCATCATCGGCGGATTCATCAACGGCTATGTCTCGAGTCGCTACGGCTACAGACGCGTGATCCAAATTGCTCTACTGGCTCTCACCGGCTTCATTTTCGTCTCCTTTTTTGCCGTGCGAATCGAGATGCTCCTGGTCGGTCAGATGCTCTGTGGTCTCACATTCGGTGTCTTCGCCACGTCTTGTCCTGCCTACGCCTCAGAAATCTGTCCGCTGGCCTTGAGAGGCTATATGACTGTCTACATCAACTTGTGTTGGGCCATGGGTCAGTTCCTCGCCAACGGCGTTCTTCGAGGCATGCTCGAACACGAAGGCGACCTGTCGTGGCGCGTACCTATTGCCGTACAATGGGCTTGGCCACTGCCCATCTGCATTGCTATTTTCTTCGCGCCTGAGTCGCCTTGGTGGCTCGTGAAGAAAGGTCGCTTTGACGAAGCTTTGGATACTCTGGGCAAGCTGTCAACACGCACAAGAGAGCAATGTGAGGGAACCCTGGCCCAGATGCGACACACGATCGAGCTTGAGGACGATATTCAGGGCGAGGCCGGTTACCTGGACTGCTTCAAGGGCACTAATCGCCGTCGCACGGAAATCTGCATGGTTGTGTTTGCTGGCCAGCAGCTTGCCGGTACATCCATGGCTTACACACCTACATACTTCTTCCGTCAAGCCGGCATCAGCGCCGAGAACGCATTCACTATTGCCATTGGCAGCACAGGCATGGCTTTCCTCGGCACATGTTTCTCATGGGTATTGCTTACACACTTTGGTCGCCGAACACTCTACACGGTTGGCATGACCCTTGCGGCCTCAGCCCTGCTCTTTGTTGGAGTTGCCGCTGCAGCTTCTTCAAGCAGTGCATCCCAATGGTCACAAGTCTCCCTCATCCTAGTCTGGAAGCTCTTCTACTCCATGACCGTAGGACCAATCTGCTACGCCATCATCTCCGAAACCTCAGCAATCAGACTCCGACCGCAAACAGTCGTGATTGCGCGCAATACATATGTCATCACCCAGATCACATGTGGTATTTTGAATCCATACATGCTCAACCCTAGCGAGTGGGCGTGGAAGGGCAAGGCTGGGTTCTTCTGGGCTGGGACTGGAGGGTTGATTGCGCTGTGGGCATATTTCCGGCTGCCCGAAACCAGGGACCGAACATATGCTGATCTGGATCTTCTCTTTGAGCGAAAGATCAGTGCGAGAAAGTTCCGGGAGACTGAAGTGAACCCACATGCTACCCACGAAGAGGTCAAGGGTGTTTGAGTTCAAGGGTGTTCATGTGTGGACATGAGTCTAGTCTGATGTCTACCCCTCTCCATATACTGTGGTATGTAACAGTTGCCATGATCTCGCAGCGATAGATTCACTCTCATGCTGAGATTAATAAATTTTGGTTGGTTCCCCATTGGGAGAAGCATTGTATCAGCCTAAAATATCATGTCTCAATTAACGTTCCCGCCACTGATGGAGATGGATATGGTTGAGCGAGGACCTGAACGACAAATAAGGCACTTATCATATTCAACTGCATACTAATTCTTCTGTCGTTCGACTTGTTTTCGAACATCTGAGCCTACCTTAGTCACATAAGATTCCCCCAAATCCTAATCACTGACCCCGCGGCGTGATCACCAGAGCCTGCACCGCGTTGCCGCACAGCCATGCGTACGAGGTTCAGCGCTTGACTTCCCAAGAAAGTCGGAACCTTCAGTCTCTGAGCCTCCGAAATTGCGCTCTCGAGCGCCATCTCCAGAGATCTCAGACTGTTTTCCTCGCCCTTCATCGCCCACCCTTGCGTGCTGGTTCCGTTCTTGAATGCCTCAATGATGGTCGGGCCAACTGCAACCAACATTTTGCTGCCACCAGCGGCATTAACACACAGGTCATATACCTGATTGAGATCAAGACCAAGGTGCTGTCCAAGCGCCAGGGTCTCTTCTGCAGAGCAAAGGTGAATGCCCCGAAGGAGGTCAATAACAAGTTTCACCTTTCTTTCCTCTTCCCTCTCCTCTTCCTTCACTAATGTAGTTCTGACCGAGTGACTCTCCTTTTGACCTTCGGTATATAGGCGGATAAGACTACTGTCATCGTCGCTGCCATACCCTTTTGCCAGACTACTGAAGTAGACCTGCTCTGCAGTGCTAGTCATCGGCGTAGGGAAGGAACTGCGTCTCGCTTCTGAGGTGATGATACTTGTATCCTTCATGATAATTGTAATAGCGCTAGCCAGTGGTTGGAAATTGGGATGCAACATCCTCGGCAATCGATGTTCAAACATCCAGCTCCAACCTTCTGAAGCAATAATGGCCTTGGCGGTTTTCGTAAGGTCAAGTCCAAGGTGACTGGCAAAGCCCATGGCCTCGCTGGCCGATAGGATCTGGTTGGCGGCAAGGACCTGATGGCACATCTTCAGGTTGCTGCCGCCGCCAATACCCTGATCAACTATATATAATTTGTCTGGATGGGTCATGGCCCGAAGGAGAGCATTTGCCTTCTTGAGCGCGATGTCAGAAGAGGCGCCCGCCATGATGGACAGTGAGCCCTCGGCTGCCCTAGTTGAGCCTCCAGAGACGGGGCAGTCGACAAGCAGAATGTCTCCTCGGCCCCGCTGCAAAAGGTCCTTTTCGAGACCCTGGATGTATGTAGCCGGTGTTGTAGACGCTATAAGCAAGGACGCATTCTTTGGCAGTGCGGTGATGGCAGCATCTTCACCATCCAGAAGCACGATCTGGGCCTGTTGAGCTGTCGCAACCATGCATATACAGTAATCCTTATTTGCAACAGCTTTGGCGGGCGACTTGGCCGTCTTGCCACCGGCTTGGGCGAATCGCTCAAGTGTAGGGCCCCAAACGTCGAAACCAGTGACGTCGTAACCCTCCTTGATGAGGTTTGTAGCCATTCCGAATCCCATGGCCCCCAGACCAATAAAAGCCACCGCTGTATGTGTGGCCGCCATCCTCCTTAATGTTGTGTCGTAAAGGTCCTTCTTCGGGGTAAGGGTCTTGATTAGAGGGGTCTTGGATAGTACGCAAAGGACACGAGAAAGTCTGTCGACGAGGGGAGAATGCAAAGTCGATGAAGTTATCAGGAGAGTGTTTACTTCTATTACTTATCATACAAGTCTTGTGGCGCTTCAGTAAATTTATAAGCTGTGTACATTGGGTGACTGGCGCTCCCACCCACTCCCTCTTGGTCCATTCCAGTCTCTAAGTGTGTTAATAACTTAATGACAAGCAAGATAGCCGAACCAATCTCAGGCCTTCTCCTGCCGCTAAAAGAAGACAATGGATCATGTACTTGGTTGCATCGGATAATACGCGAGTTCTGGCCAATGAATGTCTCCTCTTAGACCATTCTATCAGATCAGAAGCGCGCGTATGAGATGCGAAGAAAGGTCCGTTTCAGCTTCCATTGTCCGACATCGGGGCCTCTAACCTCTACCCCTGTTCTGACTATTGTTTGACCGCTTCCGTCCGGCTAGGGCCCTTAGCCTTTAGTCTTTGAGAACCTGGGGACTTGGATGTGGAAAGAGAATTACGCGATCTCCTGATCCTTGAGGCCTCCCATGGCTCGATGACAGTTCTCTTTAACTCATTGGGCTTCCGTGAATCACGACGGGGAAGAAACGGAGTAATCTTGCACCAAATTCTACTGAGACATGTGACAGACTTGAATGAACTGCCTTTAAACCTGTGAGACTGAGAGATGTCTTGCAGACAATCGATATCTGTTAGAAACTACAAGCTATTCGCTGTAATCCTCAATGCTTCTTCTTCATTCTATGCTTCTACTATAAATGAGATAGTACTAAAACTGGAGATGTGTTGGCATGGCAGCAGTAGCTGATGCTGAGACTGTAACTGCGATCATCTACCTAAAGATCACGGAATTTGGAGAGACACTGCCGACTTTCTAGCGGAAGAATATATCGAATCCTGAAGCTGCTCTGGTCACTAGGCTATACAGCGGCATGACGGGCAAGGAAAAGTTGAACAAGGAAAAGTTGAACAACTCTTCCTACCTATAGTACTCATCGTTAGATGGTGTACCGGAACCCCTTCTGGAGAGCTCTAGCCTCTGCAATAGTAACGCCCTCCACTTGCGCTGTCTTTTCCAGCTTACGCCTCTGCTTGTCCGTCAATTCCCCGTCGTGATCATCCATTGCCTCAAGCTTCTTATTCTCACGGATAAGAATAAGTCGGAGCACCGTCAGCAGGATGCCCGTGATAGTAATGAGTGCGATGCAGATGCCGATGCCCGTGTAGAAGTACGGCGACTCCTTGTCAAGGTATGTATAAGGCGTCCAGATGCTGACACTATTGCCCAGCGAGTTGATTAGCGCGAATGCTGCAGCCCGCTTGGCTGGGGGTCGAGACACGACGCCCGCAATCCAACTGAAGAGTGTTCCATTGATGTTCATCAAGAACATCATGAAGAAGAAGGTCATGTACTTTGGCCCGAATGCGTCATCCTGCGTCATGAATACCACGAAGCCAATGATAGCGACGGCAATTGGGTACATGCAGAACCAGTAACGGGTGGTGAAGCGGTCGCTGACAACGCCATGGACATAGCTCCAAGCAGTGATGAAGATATGAGGAGGGGCGACAAGGACAAGGGATATGAAGTTGTCATGGCCGAGCGTGCGTGTCAGGGTTGGGAAGTAGTACCCGAAGCCTTGGGCGCCGGTGAGGCCCATATAGGCGAATGCGAGAATCCAGACTTTCCAGTCAGTCACGCAGAGCTTCAGACCGTGAAGTTGGGAAGCTAAGCCGCCCTCATCAGCGTCGGCTTCAGCCGCTTCGAGTGCGAGTCGACGGTTGGCTGTGGTGAGGGGTGGTCAGTATATCTTGTCAAGGGATATGCAAACTACTATGGAGGAACTCGCTGACGTACCGACGTGCTTCATCTCGGGAGTCAAAGCTCGCCAATTCTCAGGGAAGTCCGGGAGAAAAAAGCATACCACGATACCAGCAAGAACGGTAACTATCCACGACTGTTAGCTTGATCTCCCCACCATTCGACTTTTCCAATTGACTGACCGACACCCTCGATGATGTAGAGCCATCTCCAGGCTGAGAGTCCACCAGCACCTGCCATGCCATCAAGAATACCAGCAGCAATCAAGTTGCCAAATGCACCGGCAATCAGCGCACCAGAGTAGAAGATACTCATCCGCAGATTCATCTCTTTCTTAGTGTACCATTTCTATACTCCTGTTAGCCATTTCCCTCACGTCTCGGCAACACTCGGAGATCTAAAGGTGAGGGACTGCACGCACTGAGAGGTAGAAAAGGACTCCTGGGAAGAAAGGGGCCTCGACAAACCCCAGAATCAGTCTACAGACAATGATACCGGCGAAATTCTGCGTGAGTGACGTGAGGGCTGAGACAACCCCCCAAGCGATGGTAAAGAAGCCGAGATAGTACGATGGACGGCCGAACCAGTTAAGTAGCAGGTTGGAGGGAATCTGGCCAATAATATAACCAACGAAGAGGATAGAGAGTCCGGTTTGGTACTGAGTAAGGGTCAGGCCCAGGTCTTCTTCCAGGCCGGCGAGACGAGCAGATGCGTAGTTGTTTCTGTCGATCCAGTTCAGGAGGTAACTAGACAGACCAAGATAGTTAGTAAAGAGTAGCCTATGGTTAAGGAAGAGGCAACGTGGAGATAATGCGACGAAGTAACGTACACAGTAAGAATAATAGGAAGAATAATCCAGTCGATACGACGGACGAGTTTCTTCTCAATGTACTTCTCCTCCTCGGTTAGCTCGCTGATTCGAGCGGAGTCGATAGGTTTCTCGCCCATCATGTCGTGGCTATTACGACCCGGATCCTCCGAGACAGCAGGCTTGATGTCAGCCATGGTAGTATAGTGTCAAGACACAAGAGATCCGAGTACACAATCAAGTGTGTGTGAGGTAACGGCAGGACTTGTAGTATCGAGTTTTGTAAATGTCGTCCGTGTCTACATGATCCGAGGAGATCGGCGCGGAGTTTTATACGTCGCAAATGACAAGGTTGTTGTCCCTGGGGATTTCGCCACGGCTCCCTTAGGCAACTGTTATCCATCATCGCTCCACGCTTTCTGGCAATGTGCCCCTAGTCTAGTCTGAGATGTCATTTTTGAGTTCTCACTGACATGGCATGCCATTCTTGGGCCCCAGCTCACATGGCGGATGACGGTGCTCAGCTCTAACATTAACACGTTAGCGGACTCTCAACCCCACAGTGTTGGCACAATCCCCAGTCTCTCTAACTACTTTCCCCAACCCCCGCATCTCGTCTAAGATAGAGCTTGGGACATGTCCCTGACCTTCACCTTATTGGTGCGCTTTTTCCTCTTCTGACAACGTAATAGACTCGGAGTCCTCGGAATTCTGCTTCAAGGTAAACCGAGCATCAAATTGCTAGTGTGGAAGAGCCAGGCTAGCGGAGAAGCTCCGTTTGCGGCTGCAAGCGACCACTTATCTCAGGCCCCCGGGCACATTCCGAGCAGACCTGGGCTTTTAATTCGCGCGCTTACTCAAGGTCGCAGAAATGCGTTCGGGATCGTCAGCTAGCTAAGACATCGAAACGATCGATTCTCCAATACTAAAATCGGAGCAAGGGTGGGCTAAGTCGAAAGGATGCACAGCTTCCTTGCAAGCGTAGAATCGTTAATAATGGTAATAGGGACTAGTTCCCAATACGCAGCGCTATCATTCCAGCTAAGACTTCTGGCTCAGTTTATAGTTATTAAGCCGTGGAATTTAAGTGCCACTTGACACGCGGAAGTCCGCCCTGCAACGACGCTTGCTTACATCTAACCTTGGCAGCCTCAAGGGCCTGCAGTGACTGGTGCGGCTCTTAAACATGACACCGATTATGTCGATAATAAGCTTAATCTGAACACTACCTGAATCTAGCCTAGTACATCCGCCTCCATGGGTCGATTCCTACCTGGAGAATGTCCACCGATCTCGGAGTTTCCCCAACATGTTGGAGCCCACACTAGATTCAGAACAGGATCGTAGCTGAGGAGTTGCGTCTCCGATGAGGCTCCTTTTAATTTAAGCGAGGTGGGGAGATCAAGGGAAGCCAAGACTGTAGTAAATACAGAAAGATTTCTTGCCGCACGAGTAAGCATTATCTATTGCTACGAGGTTTCTCTGGGCGCGACTAACCAGCATTAGGCGAACCATTTCATGATCAGCTCGGACAATTGGTGCATGCTGGAACCCCTCTCCCCCATGAGATGCAGTTGACTTATCTACTTACGTAGCTCTATCACTGTTGCAGGCTTTAAATTGTCTGTCTAGGACTTTGTCAACTTCTTTCTCTCCATCGACCCGAACCCCAACCCTTTATATGAGCGTGCTGTCACTACCACTATGACGAGTTTCACGAAGGTCTCCGACGAGGAGCAGCCCGTTATCGGCATCAATCCCGCCTTAAAGCTCTCAGACATTGAGGACAATACTTATGGCGGTTTCACTGAGTAAGACTTTGGCTCTCCGAGCTCTCCTAATAGTTATCATCACGACTATTACACCACATGCTGACACTATCGGGATTTCAGGCATATGGGTCGCTGCATCTATGGCGGCATCTATGATCCCGGCAATCCTCTATCTGATGCCAATGGCTTCCGCAAGGACGTCATTGAGGCAGTCAAAGAGCTTAATCTGGGCGTGATGCGTTATCCAGGCGGCAACTTTTGCGCAACGTATCACTGGATGGACGGCATCGGACCCCGTGAAAAGAGGCCAAAGAAGTAAGTCCAACTGATCGACCGGAATCAGCAGTCGGCAATACTTAGTGTTCGTCTATATATCAATATTGACAATGGATGAAAAGGTCTGAACTAGCCTGGGTCGGTGTCGAGAGCAACCAATTCGGAACTGACGAGTTCATGCAATGGTGCAAAGTCCTCGGCACGGAGCCCTACATCGCTCTGAACATGGGCACTGGCACACTCGACGAAGGTTGGTAATTCTTAGAGCCATCCCCTCTTATAGAATTCGTGTTGATATCAGGGTCTAACTGAGTGATGATTCCTAGCTATGGGATGGTTGGAGTACTGTAACGGCACCAAAGACACCTACTACGCCAATCTCCGCCGGGCCAACGGCCACGAGGAGCCTTACAATGTCAAGTACTGGGCCCTCGGAAACGAGATGTGGGGTGACTGGCAGATCAAGCAGATGACGAAGGAGAACTACGCTCTCGAGGCCTACCAGTGGGCCAAGGCTCTTAAGCTCATTGATCCCTCCATTGAGCTTATTCTCTGTGGCAAGGAGGGTAAGGATGGCTGGGACTACCACGTGCTCAAGGAGTGCATTAACTACAACGTGCAGGCTTTGGGCAATGATGGTTGTTTGATCGAGATGCACAGTATTCATCTATACACTTGCTCCAACGACCACGTGCAGAACGCTCTTGGTAAGTGCCGCTTGGAGGCGCCTGCAAGGTGCTCTACTATTATCGTTGATTGACATGAGATAGCTCCGAGAGGTGCTGAACGCTGCATTGAAATGACTGGCGCGTTGATTGACCTCGTTCACATCGAGAACGGCATACCTGCAGGGGTCCGCAAACAAAAGATTTGCTTTGATGAATGGAATGTTTGGGACTCTAAGCGCGCCCCTGGTCGCGAAGGTGCTGAGGAGACGTATGTTGCACACCTACACCTGCCTTCTACCTCGCCATCTCACTCTTATCTGACTTTCTCTTCCCTGCCTTAGCTATACTCTTTCCGACGCCCTCGCAGTTGCAGTATGGTGTAACGTCTTTATCCGACAGAGCAAGTACATCGGCATGGCCAACATCGCACAATCTGTCAACGTCATCTCCCCCCTGATGACCTCTAAAACTGGCATCACTAAGCAGACTACTTGGTGGCCCTACTATCTCTTTTGCAAGTATATGCGGGGCACAACTATTGCCGTGAACGTACAGAGCCCGGAGTACGAGGGCAAGACAAAGCCGCAATGGATCCGTGGAAAGATCGAGTTGCCGTGGTTGGATGTCAGTGCTTGTGTGGACAAGTCTGGCTGGGTCAATGTTGCGGTTGTGAACGTCCATGAGACAAGGGACTTTGCAACGAGGTTGGATGGTGTTGTTCAAGGCAAGGAGTTGGATGTCTATACAGTCACTGGGAAAGATGTCACGGTTGTCAACACGCAAGAGAAGGAGGAAGTTGGCATCAAAGAGAGCAAGTGGGATTGTAAGGGTCTCTACACATTCCCCAAGGCCTCTTTTACGCTCCTGCGGTGGAAGCCTTAAGCAAAGACACAAAAAAACTCGAATGGTCACCGATCAAAATTGACTCATCAACTCACGCAGATTGTCGCGCCGTGAACGACCGACAATCCAGCCTCGAACAGATGACTGGTGCAGGGCGACTTGACATTGTGGAAATAATCTTTGTTCCCGTCCTTACTTTTCCAGCCCCAAGAATGTCTCGTATCATTCTGTTACAAATATTCTGCTACTTAAAGCCCTTGGTGATTCACTCGATTAAAGATCTGTAGGTTATTACTTCACGAGTCTGCGCGATGATCGATCGCCGCTTCCAACTGGTAACCCTATAACGGGTAACTCCAAGATCTAAAGATCTCCAACACCAGCCTCAACCCCGCGCCTGGAGACAATATCGCTTACCCATGACTGAGCCAAGCTCACCGCATCTGCCCAGGCTACCAAGGTCGCGAACGCAATTGCCGCACTTTATAGCCTGTGCAAGGATGTCATTAAGCACCCTGTTCCCCATCTCGGCATTCGACGATGAGCATGACGAATGGGTGGCCCACGATATTAGCCGGAGCTTCGCTAAACTGCATTCAGAGAAATTCTGGGGGACCAAGGCCGGAACAATGCAACTTATACACGGGTCGTAATGATGTACGTCAGAGGCGAGCGGCTTGAGAGGCAATTCGGTGACTTTCCGACGGGTATTCTCTTGATTTGAAGTAGCCTTGGCTGAGCTGCCTATGCTACTTAAACAAGCCGTGCCGTGCCAGATGAGAGGTTTCCTTCTCGTCTCTTCCAGTCTCACGATACCTGAAAGGACCGATTATGGCTCGACACTCTCGAGTCTCACGTCCGGTCATCATGGTTGCCACAATGCGTCTGAGCGCGGCTTCAGTCTTCGTTAGCATCCTCGGCTCCGTCATCGCAGACAATCCCATCGTCCAAACACGATACACCGCAGATCCCGCCCCCATGGTCCACGATGGCCGTGTCTACGTTTTCACAAGCCACGATGAAGATACCGCCAAAGAGTTCTTCGACATGCGCGATTGGCGCCTCTACTCCACCGACGACATGATGAATTGGCTCGACCACGGCTCGCCGATGGGCCTCGACACTTTCGACTGGGTCAAATCCGATGCATGGGCAGGTCAAGTCGTCGAGCGCGACGGCCAATTCTTCTGGTATGTGCCCATGCGCATGAAAGACGAAGAACGAGCCATTGGTGTTGCTGTGGCCGATAACATCACCGGACCCTACCGCGACGCTATTGGCGAACCGATCGTGAAGAACGATGAGATTGATCCGCACACTTTCATCGACGACGATGGCCAGGCATATCTCTACTGGGGCAATCCGAATATCTGGTGCGTCGAATTAAACGACGACATGATCTCCATGAAATCAGACCCAATTTCCTTCAACCTCACCCGCGAAACATTCGGGCCCCGTCGAGACTTTGACTCTGATCGTCCATCGTCTTTTGAAGAGGGAATCTGGATCTACAAGCACGACGAGCTCTACTACGCCCTCTACGCAGCCAACTGTTGCGACGAAGATATCCGCTACTCAACCGCCCCAACACCAAAAGGACCCTGGACCTACCGTGGCGTAGTCATGAAACCTCAAAGTCGCGCCTTCACAAATCACCCTGGCCACGTCGAGTTCAAAGGAAACAACTACTTCTTCTACCACAACGGCGCACTCCCTGCCGGTGGAGGTTACTGGCGCTCCGTAGCCATCGAGCAATTCATCTACAACCAAGACGGCACAATCCCAACCCTCACCATGACCGAAGACGGCGCACCACAGTTGAAGAATGTCGATCCGTTTACCCGTCAAGAAGCGGAACTCATCGCCTTCTCCCGCGGCGTAGGAACCGAACCCTGCGATGACGAAGGAGGCGGCATGAACGTAAACCGCATCCGCCAGCGCGACTTCATCAAAGTTGGCGGAGTCGATTTCGGCACGACATCACCTTACAGATTCTACGCCAGAGTCGCGTCTGGCGGGAATGGAGGCTCGATCCAATTGAGGTTGGACAATTGGGAGAGGGGCAGGAAAGTTGGAGAGTGCAAGGTTGAACCCACTGGTGGGTGGCAGAATTGGGAGACTGTCAGCTGTGAAGTTGCGAATGCTACGGGTGTGCATGATTTGTATTTTGCGTTTTATCCAACTGAGGAGGATAAGGTTGATATGTACCCGGAAAGACCGGAGGACAAGGGCAATGTCCTTTTCTCATTCAATTGGTGGAAGTTTGAGCAGTAGATGGTAATTGAAGCTGTTATGTTGTCGTTGTAGGGTGTGGCCCATGCTACCTTGGTGTTGCTTCAAAAAGCGTCGCTAGCTCAAGTCAACTGAGCCCTGTCCACGAAAAATGCACACATCTACAGCATGCGATTCAGTCACAGTAATATCTATAAATTGTTGACCTACCTGATAGTCTTCCATCTTGTAGACGGCACTTTGCAAGGTCTTGCTACTATTCGCTCGACGTCCAATGTTTGCTGCCTCTGACTCTTCAAATGCCACAACGTGCTATTCCCCGAACACTCTCCTCTCAGGTCACAAAGCACAAATTATACCTGAGACTATACTGTCCGGGGAGAAGCTTTTTTCGGGTGTTCTCGTGGTGGAGTGTGTCGCGAGTCAGTCATAAGCTTTGAGAAAGCAATATACTGGCAAATAAGCGGAGCGGTCTTCAACAAATAAGGGCGAATGGTTTAGTGGTATAATACCTCTTTAGCATGTTCTAGCATCTAAGTTAGAGGTGGTCCAGGGTTCGATTCCCTGTTCGTCCAATCTTTTGCCTTCTAAAGCAATTGTCTTCAACTTTTGCTAATTGTCTTTTTCCTTTTGCTACTTAAGAGTCACGGTGGAACTCCCTACATTACCTTCTATTTTATTTATACTATCTTCACTACTTTCTCGCCTGCGATTTCACGACGACTTGTTGACTGGTGCGTGTACTATTTCCGCTCTGTCTGCGAACGCATCTCAAGGCGAAGACGGAGACTGTGAGGTGCCAAATCCCTTGTTAACACCGAAGTTGGCAATTGTGTGGCCCTCTGAAGGCACATCTCGATGTTTTGCCCCGTCCTAGCCCCGCGGTCTATCTTTGTATCTTTCCCTCTTTCGCAAGGCACCGAAGCCGCCATTGACGTACATGCTAAGCACTAAGCCTTAGATCGTATCCTGCACCACTTGCATGCTTCAATTGGTCGCACACGGACTTAGCAAGCTAGAGCCGGATTGGCATGGACATATGCTTATTGCCACTGATACGTAGGCGCACAGTCATTACACCTTCTCTTATATATATCACACATAATCTCGGCTACATGGTCGCAAAATCGTGACCTGCTACTACTTTCAATCACAGTTCAACTACAAAGCTTTACAAAATGACATTCGGAATTCCCCTCGACATCGTCACCGCTGTAATTGGCACCGCCCTCTGTGGCTCCGGCCTCTACGGCGTCCTCCAACCACTCTCAATGGCCCGCATCTTCGGCCTCGTCAATCCAACACCTGAATCCGTCATTTTCTACCCCGGCCTCGCAGGTCGCAACCTAGCCATGGGTGTTGCAGTCTGGTGGCTCAAGTACCTCGACCAGCGCCGCGCTCTGGGAGTCTTGATCATTTGTTTGTTATTCAATGGGTCGTCGGATACGTATTTGCTTTTGAAGCATTGGGGGGAGATTGATTCTGTGGCGGTGCATTTATTTAACATGTGTGTTGCTGGGAGTACAGGTGCTGTTTTGCTGTGGGGGAGGGATTGAGCTGGCGAGGCTCTGGGATGGGATCAAGGCTGGGATATGTTCGTGGAATTAATATGTCGATTGACGATGCATTGAGGCCAGTTTTCTTTTACATGCTCTACCCCCATGTTCCTCCTTCCGCAAACGTGCCGTCCTCACCTCGTGCGTCAACCGACAACCATCGCTATGCTTCCCGCCTTCGAGGAGCCCCAAAGTCCGTATCTAGCACGGATTCGCATTATCTTCACTTCTC
Organism: Sarocladiaceae sp. CBMAI 1973; assembly: GCA_021347865.1. Lineage (NCBI taxonomy): Eukaryota > Fungi > Ascomycota > Sordariomycetes > Hypocreales > Sarocladiaceae > Sarocladiaceae sp. CBMAI 1973. The sequence goes on from WNLN01000374.1 coordinate 15,358, forward strand.
AGTGACATGTGTTCCGCGCCCGGAATCGATAAAAGTAGACTTCTCCATCCATTCTTCAACCTTGCGATTCAACTGCGCTTTGACACAAGACTGGCCGGCAATTGTAGATGAGAAGCTTGCTGCATTGATGTTGTCCACTGACACGGAGGCCGATGTGAAGCTACAGTTAGCAGCGTCGGAGGCGTTGCCTGCTGCAGTGTCTTTCTCTCCGATTGCGCTGATGAATATCGGCTGCTTTTGCTCAATGAGATGTCTAGCGTCAGAGCGCAAAAGGTCTTTGTCGTTCAACTTAGCGCGTGGCGGCAGGGCGATGACTTTTTTCCCCAGGTCAGTCCTGTGTAAGTCCTGGTTTCGATACGTGTAGCACTTACCTGGCTCGGATGCAATACACCAACGAGTGTGAGGTGGACGGATCTGTTCTGGAAACGCCATGGGAACGAGTTGCACGGAGCAATACTCTGGATATACGACTGAAGACAAGGTGATGATGAGAAGGCCTCAGACACAACAATTGAGAGGGCCATCTTGGAACACTTCCCACGAAACCTTCTTTATCCCATTCAGCTGTAGAGTCAGTTCCAGAATGTTTGTGACTTCTACTGTTTGAGCAAACATGGCCATGACTCTGAATTAGCAATTGCCACTAGGATGGTCCTGCGTTTACATGCACAAATGCGAAAGTGCACAGATGCTTATTTACTATGTTAAGAATGAAACAGTCAGTGAAGTTGGTACTGAAAGAGCAATTAATCAGCCACTAAGAAAGCAACTTGAGTGATAACCTTGAGAAACTTCAGCCTTGTTACACAAGGCATCTTGCGCATGTGAACGAAAAATGCGCAGTTTGTAGGCAAGCTTTTAAGAACAGCATCCTTGAATGAAGACAAGCGACCCGCCACACTGGTTGAGCACATTGTTTGTCCATGGAGGGCCTTGCTTTACTCAACACAAACGCCGATTGTAAACGAACCCACATTTGCCCTCTGTCAAGCGAATCGTATGTGGTAGGTAGTATCGTATCGTACCCTTGGCATCCAAGACCTACATCGTTGATAGCGTTGCGTTACGTGCAGCATGCGCCCATTCAGCAACCAAAGAACTCACCCACCCCAGTATCATCCGCTCACCTTCCAACTTAGGCATCTCCAACTCACAACAACGCCAATCCCAACCTCCACAAAAAAACCAACTCTATCTTGGCGATCTAAACGAAAAGGCCGCCCCAGCGAATTAGCACCCATTCTCTTCGGCTATTTTCCGAGCGGGTGACTGCAATCCACACCCTTGTAGGGCAACGCTCTCGGGAGCTAGTCGCTTCTGGAAGGTCCAAGACAACGATATCGTCACATTGTAGGGCTCGGATGCTTATTTGAGTGCGTAACGATGGACAGGGGAGAATGTAGCTCCGCTGGAGAAAGAGGGGAAAGACGGCGACAGGGCTGGGCGGAAGGAGCGTGAGGGGCGATTGTTGGGTTTGTTGTCGTACAAATAGGTGATCGCTGCCCGGTGCAGGCAATGGCTCTGCTTTGATGGATCCTGGTAGGTGTCAAATCATCAGTATTAATCATGATTATCACCAAGAGCACTGTTCTCGCGGCCGGCCTGACCGTCGCCGCCGCCCAGAAATGCGAGCACCAATGGGACGGGCCCTTTGCTGAGCACGAAGTCGATGGCGTACCGTACCTTCGCGCCAGACAGAATGTTGCGCCACCGCCGTTGGACATTCAGCCTCTAATCATCAATGGACCGTCTGACAACAGGGTTGATCTTATCTTCTTTGGTGACGGATGTACGTACCGCGCATGTCGAGAAGGGTCGGTGGTAGTTGAGGTTGAGGGAGAGAAGGCTGACTGTAAGCGCAGACACCGAGGATGAGAAAGACAAATTCTTCAAGGATGCTTTGTTCTACGCGACCGAGATGACGAGTGGTCAGACTTTTGCTGATCACCTGCCGTTGATGAACTTCTGGGCCGGCTTCACCGCCAGCAACGAGGTATGTCTACCAGCTACGCATCTTAAACACAACTAACAACAATCACAGAGCGGAGTTGGTACAAACGGAACACCGCTTGAGTAAGTTTTCCATAGATCTTCAGCGTTGTGTTTTGTACTGACAGGTCAGCACCGTCTACGGCCTCTACCGCCCCGGCACCGAACTTCGTGGCGTATACTACGCAAAGCCCGAAGTGGCACGCGCAGCTTGTCAATCCACCGATGCCTGCGACTATCCTATGCTTCTAGGTAATGATCCGTTCTACGGTGGTTTGGGTGGAACGGTAAGCATATATACCCCTCATGAACTCGCTACAACTGCAGTTCAGCTTAACATGAGACCAATTACTAATTCGACCTAATAGTTCACGTCAGTATATTACCAGCTTTGTCAGTTGTACTCACTTATTAACCCACTCCCAGCGTCGTGACCGCTTCACCTCACAACGGAGCTGCCGTTCTCCGCCACGAACTTGGCCACTCCATTATCGGCGTCGGCGAAGAATACGACGGCGGCGCAGTCTACCGCGGTGTCAACTCTGCCCGTCCCGGCGGCCCCGTGCCCTGGACCCAATGGTACACCGATCCCGCCAACGAGCCGAAAGTCCAACGCTCCAACATGCCCATCCAAGCCTACCCCTGGACCATGCTCAACACCTCATCCTCATGGAGCGCTACGTTCAGCTCAGCTGGTACTTATGACAACATGGAGTTGCAGTTCAGTATCAGCGGTGTGTTGGCGAGTACTGATTTGAGGGTTGAGCTTGATGGGAAGGATCTGGAGTGGGAGGTGAATGAGATTGTTGGGCTTGATCGGTGGATTTATAACATGAAGTTTGACTATGCGCTTGAACCCGGTAGTCATACTCTTTCTTACACTCTTCTCAACGAGGAGCGGGAGGGAACTGCTCAGCTCTGTAACCTGGAGATTCTTGAGTATGGTGCTCCCGACGAGTAAGTCTCCGATCTTGGACCTTCTCCATAGTGGTATTGGCTGACAACAACAGGTTCACCCACGCCGATGACTTCCACGGCCTCTTCCCAACCTACTCCGACCGCAACGCAACAACCTACCGCCCCACAAACGATAAATGCCTAATGCGCACCATGCACTCCGTCGACTTCTGCGACGCCTGCATCGAGGGCCTGTGGTACTCCCTCCTGCGCCCCCTCTCCCTCATCGACTCCATCTCCCAAACTCCCGACGGCAAGTACACCAACGTGACCCTCGAACTCCTACCTCTGGCCGAGTACAGAGAGATTGAGCGCCCGACGGTGGAGAGTTATGAGGTGTTGTGGTTTGCTAAGGATGGTGTTACGGTGTTGGACCAGTTCACCAATCAGACTAGCGTGAGGTTGAGTAGGTGTCTTGAGGAGGTTGAGGTTGAGGTTAGGTTTCATACGGAGCAGGTTCGGAGGGACCCGGATGGGATCCTTGTTACGAGGGAGAAGTTTGAGTTGGAGAGGTCGTAAGATGGCCCGTCCAAAGCCGTATTAGCGATGATTCAGTATAGAGTTGGACAAGACTAGAGTTGAATAGTCCCTCCTTTGCAGCACCGTACAGCGCCAATATACAGGTAACCTCACTCTATGTAAAGTCAATTGCATTAGTTCCACGACCTCCCATGTCGTATAAGTGAAGTAGTCAGACACACACGTAAGCTCACTGATAAGAGGTGAGTCTGGGGCAGTCGATGCGGAGAAAGATGGAGCCTGGGGAAGAAGTCGGAGGCAGAAAACGACTCAACTCCCGATGATCGTCGACCAATCGAACTGGATTGAGACATTTCTATTCTCGTGCCTGGCCATCCTTCTAGATCAATAGATGCAACTATGTGCTCGCGACGCGACCCCGAAACCACTCGCCGACAACTCCCGACCATCCTCATTCCACCCCGACACCCCACGGCCACCTTTAACTTCCATCAAGCTTATCTCCATTCCCTAACTATCTCCCACCAAACTCTCAGACTCAACGTGAAATGCGTGTGCTCGGAAAGTGTCGTAGAGACTAACACGACCCCATTCCAGGGATGGCTAGTGGGTCCTGCACGGCAAAGAATGCCGAGTTGGTTGCGCGCGATGGCACGAAGGGTGGATGATCGACTGGGGTTAGGGCGTGTGTGCCGGGGATGATGGCGGGGAATAAAAGAGTAGAGAGGAGGGAAGGAATGCGGATGATGTCGTTGGATGCCGGGACGTGGGATGCTTAGTGATGTTGTGTGAGGGACTGTGCATGAAGGCTTCGGAGTGGCCGTTGAGGCTGATGACATGTCGGATTGTCTGATCTCATGCCCGGGCTGCATTGATCGGAACGAACGGTATCGTAGGAGTTGAGATGGTGATGTATGATGCGCAATGGCCTCTTTTTCGAACCAAACTAGCCCTTCCCGAAGCTGCCCAAGAGCACCTCTGACACCACCACACCGTTCAACGACCATCCCGGAAAAGGTCAAGCTCCAAATCACAAGAAACCGGTTCCTCTCACAGTGAAAGCCAATTCACCTACGAGATTACCCGTGCTTGTGTTGCACACTCACCGAGATCTCCTCTCTTGTGTCCGCATCGGCGGCGAATGGGACCATCTGCTAGCTTGGGGCATCCCGCAGCAAGCGGAGAAATTAGGATGAATGAGGGGAAACGGACTAGACTGGGGTAGATGGGGATGATGAACGAGTCGTGCTGGGTCATAGAGTTTGGGAGTGTGAAATGGAGTGAGATCATCTACACCTTGAGTTAAGATCAAGGTCAAGCTTGCAAGCAGGAAGGTGCTGACCAGCTGTCACCACCCGCGAGCACCTTCCAGCTATATCTTCCTTCCCCTCCCTTCCTCAAACCTTTCCTCCTCACCTTTGTGTCTCACACTTTTCACCTTCTTCCATCCGTGAACTTCATCATGGCTCAATCACACGACAATCCCTACGATGGCACTGGCACTGAGTACGACGGCCGCTCTCCATGGGAGGGCATGTCTGCCGGTCGCTACATCGCTACACGCATTACATCTCTCAAGCCGCCCATGCTGAGCGTCGAGAACCCCATCAAGCTGCTTCGTATGCTCGATCGCATGCAGTGGGCTTTCTTCGCCGTCGCGTTCTTCGCTTGGGTAGGCCTTCTGCTTCTCTTTGAGCTTCTCGTGTGCTTGAAAATGTGCTAATATGCGCAGACATGGGATGCGTTCGACTTCTTCACTGTTTCTCTAACGGTCACGGAGCTGGCTGAACAATTCGACAAGTCCAACACCGACATCACCTGGGGCATCACCCTCGTCCTGGTACATTCACCTATCAGTCCACAACATCAACACATCACTTACCACTTCTTAGATGTTCCGTTCCGTCGGCGCCGTCATCTTCGGAATCGCCAGCGATCGCTATGGCAGAAAATGGCCCTTCATCATCAACAACCTCCTCTTCATCATCCTCGAACTCGTGAGTCCCCCCTTGCAAACCACGATGTCATACCCAGTCATGTCATGCATGCATTCCTCCAAAAGATCTGCGTCATTCGGCACAGAACAGCCGTGCAGCCACACTACCACTGCTTTTGCCCAATTCGGCGCCAGTGCACCAAGCCAAGCAAGCGTCGCCGATCTTGCATCGGTGCCGCCCGGCTTGGCGGGGTTGTCACCCACACCTGAACATGACGCTGGCGCGAATAACACTGGGGGAGTTGAGACGATGAATATCAATTGCTAATGTCGTGCGAATAGGGTACTGGCTTTTGCAATACGTATTCCGAGTTTTTGGCTTGTCGTGCATTGTTCGGCATTGGTAGGTTCAAATGCCGCTCGGGTCGAATATGTGACAGACATCATTGACAATGGGAATAGCAATGGGAGGGCTCTACGGAAACGCAGCTGGTGAGTTCTCTTAAAGATGGCCTCGAGTCATGATCGCTAACAAGTCGGAGCCACCGCACTCGAAGACTGCCCTGAACCAGCCCGTGGTCTTATGTCAGGTATCCTCCAACAAGGTGTAAGTCTCCACCCCACCACCTTTGCACTGTGGTTTCAGGCAGTTCTAACAAGAGCAGTACGCCTTCGGATACCTCCTCGCAGCAGCCTTCTCCCGCGCCCTCGTCGACACAACTCCTCACGGCTGGCGGCCCCTGTTCTGGTTCGGCGCCTGTCCACCCATTCTCATCATCCTCTTCCGCCTCTGCCTCCCCGAAACCCAGGCTTTCCAAGAACGCCAGCGTATCCGCAGCGCCGGAACCACAAATGGCGATGACTCGGTCAGCAGCGTCTTTATTCAGGAAGGCAAAGTCGCCCTGAAGAGACATTGGTTGCTCTTGACGTACCTTGTGTTGTTGATGGCTGGTTTCAATTTCATGAGCCACGGAAGTCAGGATTTGTATCCGACTATGCTGAAGAATCAGCTTGGCTTCAGTGCGACCCAAGTTACTGTCACGCAAGTCGTTGCCAATCTGGGCGCCATGTCTGGAGGTGCGACGGTCGGGTACCTCAGTCAATCTGCCGGTCGCCGCTTCAGCATCATCGTCATGTGCATCATCGGCGGCGCCCTTCTCTACCCATATACATTCGTCCGCTCCGACGCCATCATGGCTGCCGCCTTCTTCGAACAATTCTGCGTCCAAGGCGCCTGGGGCGTAATCCCCATCCACCTCATGGAACTCTCCCCGGGCGCCCTCCGCTCCTTCGTAGTCGGCACATCCTACCAACTCGGCAACCTCGTCTCCTCGGCCTCTTCCACGATCGAATCCCGCCTCGGCGAACGCTTCCCTCTGCCTCCCAACGCCGCTGGTGAGAAACGCTACGACTACGGAAAGGTCATTGCGATTTTCATGGCTTGTGTGTATGTCTATGTGATTGCGTTGACAATCATTGGACCGGAGCATTTGAGGAAGAAGTTCGATGTCGTGCATGATCAGGATGCTAGGGCTGTGGTTGGGGATGAGAAGATGGACCATGAGCAGGCGAGGAGGATGGAGGAGATGGACCGCAGGATGAGTGATGGGGAGAAGCCCGAGGCCAAGCAGATTGCCTAGGTCATGTGTCAAGGCACGAGCCTGTACTAGATTGGAAGCTGAAAAGTCAGCACAAATGGAATTGCAATGTCGACGTTGAACACCAGTCAGCACGTGAATAACATGCACGCTACAGAAGGTCACGTGTGTACTGGACGGATTGACAGCCCACATCAGTGTCCGCCGTTCTATCTGAGAGCATTAGTCTGTTTTTCTCTACTTTACTTACTATTTTACATGCTATTTCACCCACTATTTCACCCACTATTTCACCTACTATTTTACTTGCTATTCTACTTGCTAATTCACCCACTGTTTCACCTACTATTTCACCTACTCTATTTCACTTGCTATTTCACTACCAAGGTAGCAACCGAAGAAAAATAGCTGTAAACAAGACTAACAGAACATCGATGAAAAGAGCTATTAAAACACCTACAATGTAAAATCGCCAGTTTCCTTTTATAGAGGAAGATAAAAAGTGCGCTTTAATTAACTTCCTTTCTTACTGTATACAAATGCCGCTCCTCGTTCTCGACTTCTTGCCAGCGCAAGTCCACATCGTGCTCCAGTATCCACCAATTGACTGTATAGACCTGCTTGTATCGCTTGACATACACCTCGTAGTGGTCGACGGCTTTGGCGAAGTACCCGGTGTCCAGTGCGTCATATCGAAACTGCCGCTCGACCCGTTGCAGGAAATGCCGACGAGTTTCGTTGAATAGATGCAAAGCGTACGGGATGTTGAAGGTCCCTGGCGAGTTTATAGGCTCCTCCCCGGTATTTGACATGGTCAAGGGAGGATGTGACGTATGCGATCGATGGAGCGATCGATAGAGTGCCCAGACGTCTCCCAAGGAGAATGCGCTTCCGGTTCCCCAGCCGCCTGCTGTGGGATGTGCGGCATCACCTACGAAAGCGACACAGTCGTCTCGGATCATGTGTTCCAGCCATGGCGCTGTATGAAGCGGATATGCGTCAACGCTATCCAAGACACTAAGTACCTCTAGCACCAGAGGATGCCAGCCCTAAACAGTCAGATTTGGTCAGGTCAATTCCCTTCTGGATGAGAGACCGGCGGTCCAGCTTACCGCGAGTTTCTGCTTCAGCCTGTCAACCCCAGCTGCACCTAGATTGTGCTCCCAACGCAATGAAAGCGCAAACTCAGCAGGCTCTGGCAGGAAAGCAGCGAATGAATAAACGCCTGGCTCGAGCGGTGAGAGAATAACGATGCTGCCTCCCTTTCTGAACGAAGATGAGGTCTTTAAGAGTTCCTCGTGTCCCGCTAGTCTTGCTGCTGGGAAATTGATCCTGTACGCTACGTTGCCCTTGTAGGTGACGGTAGTGTTTGGAAGGTATTGTCTGCGGATTTTCTGTGGAATCAACGTAAGCCTTGAGAAGTGGAACGCGGTTTCACGGTTAATCTACTTGTGTGACTTACAGAGTATAGTCCATCAGCTGCAACGACGAGGTCCGCTGTCACCTCAACACCGTCCTCGAAACGTATGGAAGCTGCTTGACGACCTGTCGTCGCAGTGATCGTCTCAATAGCAACAACCTTCTTGTTGTACTCAATTAAGCCACTGGGAACATTCCCCATTAGGATACGATGCAGTACTGCGCGACTTGTTCTGCCTTCCTGCAATCGTCTCGGTGTGTGCGGAGACTCATTCGTCGCCAGGATCTCTCCCGATTGCCAGTGACGATGAAGAATCCCATCGACGCCTTCTGCCCGGAAAAGATTCGCCTCGAGCTCCGCAAAGGCCTGGGGTGATAACATGCGATGCAGCGTTCTCATCGCCGAGACCATGACAGCTATCTGTGCGCCTGCCTCTCGAACTACGGGCGCTTGTTCGTAGACCGTGAGCTGTACATTGGGCAAACGGGAGAGTGTGAGGGCTGCTGCTGCGCCAGCGATGCCTCCGCCAACGATGGCAATTCGAAATTGTGTTGGCACCAATTCGGGATCACTAGAGTTGTGCGTGATCACAGGGATGGTCGTCAACGCCATCTTCTTACACTGGCCCAGAGAACGCCAGGAGTTGAAGCAGCATATAAATAGAGAGGTAATGGAAGGACAAAGGAAAAGGAAGTAAAAAAAGAACTATTCTACAGGCGTGATGGAGAGGGCGATAGCCTCTGTCACCGTCGCCATCGTCTGCCTACCTCACATATGCCGCAATAGCATTTTACGATTTGCACTCTTAAAAATAATTATATCCTGCATATATTATTAATCCCAAGTCAGAAACCACTAGGTAGGTAACAAATTATTCCACGGTCTTTACGCAATTGCTGCCTTAAAGGGTTAAGAGCCGTAAGGGAAACTGGTGGCAAAGGAGGGGTCTTGACTTGACGTTTATTACGTGCTAACCCACCAATATAACGCACACCTCTGTCTCCATTAAAGGTGCAATTCCCAGGAACACAGCACGCTAAGAATGTTACTAGGTATGCAGGTCCCTGTGCTTCTAACTAAGCATTCACAGGCTCGCCATGTCAAACCATTCTTAGAAGTTGCTCAGCCTGTATACAGCCGCGTCCAGGGCAGCCACCTGATGTTTAAGATTAGCCCGGTTATAGCGGGAATAAATCGCCAGTCAAGTAGCATTTATTCGTTAACGGCAAGGCAGAGACTTGGCATAAATGATGCCATCGACACTAAACACTACAAATTGCCTCTGTACCTGAGAAACATCCTTGCAAACCACGCAGAGTTTCAAGGCTAGGGATCTAAGCATTGAGGATCAAAGGCTCTTGCAGTTCAGGCCGGCAATATCACATTCTTTTGGGGAAGCAAACAGTGCGAAAAGCGATAAGGCAAGGCAGGATAATAAAAGCCTGCAGAATATAAATACTAGGCAGTATCCTCCCTCTGATCTGTTTGGTCACAGTAAAACAAGGCCGCTATAATTGCAAATCGCTCAATCTTATCTTTTCAAGCCTAATTCTATCCCCTGGTGCCTTTAAACCCGCTACCATGGCTCTCCAAGGCACTATAGATTCTAAAGATGACACAAAGGAGGTTGTACAGGATGGGAAAGATATGGATGCGGAACAGGCGCCAACTCCAGCTACCATTGACCCAATCTTAGAGAAAAGCCTTGTTCGAAAGCTAGATGCGTATATCATTCCAGTTTACATGATTACCTATATGATCAGGTTAGTCCGAAGCAGAGGTCTCTTGCTACAGTACTCACTCAAAGGGCCTTGTTAATGATTACGACACAGCTTCATCGACAGAGTCAACATTGGCAATGCCAACGTTGCTGGTCTGTCAGAGGATCTCGGTCTTGAGGGCGCACAATTCAATGGTAAAGTTCTGACTTGGTCTCTTGAGTAAGATTGCTTGCAAAACGGCCAGCTGATATGGTCATCCTCGCAGTTGCCGTCTCTATCTTTTATGTCACCTACGTCTTGTGCGAGATCCCTCTGACTGTGCTTCTGAAGATAGTCGGGCCCTCGAGGCTGAGTAAGTTACCTGCTCCCTTTATAACGTTATAATGCTATAGATACAAAAGTGATGCTGATTATAAACTTTTTAGTCCCAACTATTATGCTTGGTTGGTCTGTAATCACAATCTGCAGCGGATTCCTCCAGAACTACGGAGGCTTGATCGCTTGTCGCTTGCTACTTGGTGTGTTCGAGTCGGCCTTATTTCCGTCGCTCAATCTCTACATTTCCATGTTCTGGAAGCGTCAAGAGATTGCTAAACGTGCTATTCTCCTTCTCGTCTCCATGGCACTCGCAGGGGCATTTGCAGGTCTTCTCGCGTATGGTCTCGTGCAGATGCACGGAGTCGCGGGTCAGGCTGGATGGCGATGGATGTTCTACATCGAAGGAATTCTGTCGTTCTTATTTGGCATTGCCGCCTTCTGGCTCTTCCCAGATAACCCAGAGACTGCATACTTCTTGTCGCCAGAGGAGCGCCAACTCGGCAGGGATCGCCTCGTCTCCCAAGGCAATTACGAGGAGTATTCATTCAATGATGTCAAGGCGGCATTCAAGTCTCCAATCTGCTGGCTCTCTGGTCTCATTCAGATTTGCGCCTGCACTCAAGTCTACAGTAAGCGTTGGCAACAGCCCTCTGATGACATTTATAGCACTATAGTATATGCTGACATGAGCGTGATGCAGGCATGACCACCTTCTTACCTGCAATCATCAATGGCCTCGGTTTCACGGGTCTGGAGGCGCAATATCTCACCATTCCGCTGTACATCACTGGCGCGATTGGTGTCTTCACAGCTGGCTGGCTAGCTGATCGGTACCAGCGCCGAGCACCCATCCTGCTGACCTTTAGTCTCTCCGTGGTCGTGGGCTATGCGATACTTTTGGGCACACACAGGGCCGGGGTCAACTACTATGGCTGTTTCATGATCGTCTTCGCGAGCTACGTTTTCCCTGGTCTGAATCTCACCTGGCTCAATGGCAACACCGCACCTCACTACAAGCGTGCTACGGCGATTGCGATGAATCAGACTATTGCCAATCTCGGTGGCGTAATTGCAGGGCAGATCTATATGGTCAGCGAAAAACCATACTACACTACGGGTCATGCAGTAAGCCTGACAGGAATTGGGCTCGCATGGTCTGCCACCTGGGTTATGTGGTGGTTATTAAAGAGGAGGAACGAGAGCAAAGATCGCTGTATCGCCAGAGGCGAGACTGATAATGGCCGGGGCGACCAGTCAGTCGAGTTCAAGTATCAGATTTGAAGTTTCTTTAATGGCATAGATGTGTACAAGAGAAAAATTAGTAGAAAAAGGTCTAATGCTAAGTAAATAGCATCAGGGTCAAGGTAATAGTAGTGGTGCCCAACATCTGTTGGGCAGCTTATAGGATGATCATATATCGCAAGGCGGCCTGATAGAAGACAAGGTTATCATAAAGCCCGCTGACGATAATTGGCACGGATTATGCCCTGTTGTTAACCATTAATATCACACTGTTTTAGTGACTTTCAATTAGAAACTAGCAAATTGGTAAAGAATGACGTAGTTTTGTAGTTGAGACTGTAATCACTAGCTAGACGTGACAGCTCAGACCGTTCTGCAGCTGAGACACTGGAGCATCAATGAGAGGCTTGCATTAAGTATGCGGGTGGCCGACCACAATGTGAAGCTGCAGTGCAAATGAGGAGTTTGCGATTAGCATGTATTTAATAGAATTGCCCCCTCGTCTAAAAGCTCATCGCAGCTCGGGCTCACGATAACTCTTTCTCCATTTATAAATTGCAAAACGCTTTCTAATATTATACCAGCCACC
>WNLN01000375.1:0-27611 GCA_021347865.1 Sarocladiaceae sp. CBMAI 1973
GACTCCATCAGCGGTCTTGGCTCTGACCTCTCGGCGGAGTCTGAGTTTGTCACGGTCGCATTCCTCGAAAGCACAATGTACGTTGGTGGTCGCCTCAGCGGCAATATCAATGGCAACGATGTGAGCGGTCTGGCCTCGTACGACATCAAGTCTCGATCCTTCGGAAAGCAGCCTCCCTCAGTCGCGGGCTGGAACGCAACTGTCTCTGTCATTACTGTGCGTCCCGATTCGACGCAAGTCTTCGTCGCCGGCTCCTTCCAAAGGGCTGGCTCTCTCGATTGCCCCGGTCTTTGCATCTACGACACCGAGGCTACTCAGTGGAATCGTGCCGGAGATGATGTCTCAGGGAACATCACCTCCCTTATCTGGGCCAGCGACTCTAGGCTCATTGTCGGTGGAGATATGAGGGCCAATGGCAGCGAAGAGCGCTTCCTCGCCATCTACGATGCCTCGGACCGAAGCTGGAGTGCCTTCCCTGGTGCCGATGACATCCCTGGGCCTGTGGAGGTCATGACAGCCGGTGCCGACAGTGGTGATCAGATCTGGATCGCTGGTTATGCCGACGATGGCGACAGCACCTACCTGATGAAGTACGATGGCGACAAGTGGATCAAGTCGGAGCGGGATCTGGAGGCCGACACCGTTCTCCGGGGTATGCAGGTCTTCACACTGACCGAGGACCACGATGAGTCGGACATTCTCGACAAGAACCAGGCTCTGATGCTCACCGGCTCCATCGCCATTCCTGACTTCGGCACGGCTGGAGCTGCCATCTTCAATGGCACGCACTTCCGGCCGTACGCCCTGATCACCAGCTCGGGCAGCACATCTGGCACGATCGCCAAAATCTTTTCACAGAAGAACGACTTCTTCTCAACAGGTGGTAAGCATTCAAGAACCTCCCTTCTTCTCTCTTTTTCCATGCTAATGATTTGCTAGAATCTCACCTCGCACTCGGCTTCGTTGTGCTCATCGGCCTCGCCGTCGCACTGGGTCTCATGTTCCTCTTGGTGCTTGCCGGCATCATTCTGGACCGACTTCGCAAGCGGCGAGAGGGCTATGCCCCTGCCCCGACGTCAATGTACGACCGAGGCAGCGGCATCCGCAGGGTGCCACCACGAGAGCTTCTCGAGTCACTCGGTCGAGGTCGACCAGGTGCACCCCATGTGTGATGAGCACAATCGTGCATTTTCCAACTTCTTTCTTCCCATCATCGGCATCGGCGTTTGGATAGGCGTTTCTCTCAAAAAGAACTACTTCTCGATGGAGCTGTTCAAGAGTCCCAGCTGAATTTCGTTTCTTTACCTTTTGCCGTCGACCTTGAACAGGCGCGGCTACCACTCCTCCACACCTCTACTGAGCCATCGATCACATACCCCTGATGCCGAGTCATCAATGATCGTCCTGGCGAACTTAGCACAACCGCACGACTATACATTTCCTATCTTACTCTCGAACTCCCACCTGCGTCTTTGCTTTCTTACGACTGTTTTGCCTCTGGCATTGAGGCCACACGATTTTTTCTTGCGTTTAATGTTTACAACCATATTCCGAAGAGGCTCTTCGCACCTTGATAACGATCGAGGTTGCAGTGCAAGGGGTCTTGCACCGGCTGGATTGAACACATGGTTCTCGCACCTTTCCTACTTCTAGTCCTTGTACAAACTTATTACACGGAAATATTGCTTTGCGCTGTTTCTACCTGGTGTTCCATGCTGTCCACCCTTTGTGGGCATGCGGAACCTACAGGAAGCAGGGGTTTCCACGGGGAATATCATCACCATTTGTTGTTGACGATATGGGAGCAGCGGTGATGCAGGATCACCCGTGGAGGGTGAGGAGGTGCTGGCTGCATGCGGATCGGCGATGGATGAGGCTATCTTGAAGTGATCTATGTCACGGATGGATGCTCAATGAAGAGCGAGGATGATTGTACTTCTTGTTGTCATGTAATTGCTTCGATGGAGGTTGGGAGATGTGGTCCACGGAGATAGGCAGCAGCCATCCACCATAATTTCACATTTCAAGATACCTTGCTTCCAACTTACTCTTGTGCTTGTGATACTATATACGCATGCAACGTGCTGTGTGGTGTTGCTCGCTTGATGAGACTCGACTGTCAACTCGGGTACGACATCTCTCGACCTGTTCTACGATATAGCTAGCTGAAGGCAGGTGTCTTCTTTGGAATCACCACTCTCCTAAAACCTCACCTGTGCGCTGAGATTTGCACCCCGGTCTTCGTTGCTTGTTGTATGGCCAGCTCGGGAGCACTACAAACCCTGCCAGTTCAACTCGTCTGTCCCATCGCTTGAGGCCAATTCCTCCCTCTCTCGCATCCTTGCTACAGCCATGCAACTTCCCGTGTCGCTCTGATGCACGACTTCACTCATGAAGTCTCATGACCAGACATCCTTGCGAGATCGTCGCGAGACCCCGTGTTCACGAGAAGTCAAAAGTCCTTGATGATCTGTGAATTCCTCCGCCAGACGAGCTGGGGTTCTGATATGAAGTTCCCACCGTTTCGACCACGTCACCTTGGCCGCTTGCCAATATATTGGAGGAATTCGGCATTGGTACTGGTTGTCCCATATACTCACTTTTCACCCTTTCCCGACCCCGGGTTTCGATATAAATCAAACCCTCGACCTGAACTCCGGTAACACTTCATTGACAACAATACCGGTCCCGCCGCCTCCTCAATTCATTGCCTATCCCGCAATATATCCCAATCTCTCCACGCAAAGCATTCAGACCACCCGCGCGAGTTCCCCACTGTACTGCTAGACAACCATGCATTGCTCCATCCGTATAAGATCATCTCAAATCCCCAACTCCCTCCCCATCTCACCAACCACAAATCACGAAAACCATTCATCAACTTCCCCGCATCGACAAGTCACGTTTGATTCGCACATATTCATACAAATATCGGTCACTCAACCCCTCTCTCCACAGAAAATTGATTGAGTGGTTCAGGGTCTGAGTGCCTCGTGACAATGTCGATCGCGGGGAAGGCGAGGACGTGCATGGTCAATGGGGAATGGGATGCAGGTTCCACAAAGTTGTTTGGTTGCACAACCATGGTTGGTGAGAAGCTTCGACGAGTTGTCTTTGGAGATTTCTGCTGCTCACATGAGCGCGTGCGGCCGAGTCCACAGTGTGCTTCCCATTGAAATAGGCTCCTATTGCAGAGGGTTCTTGGGGAAGACAAGCAAGCGCCTCACACAGCAGGCTCATATGAACACCCGCGTGTCGTCTCAACTGCGATGCTACTCTACTTGCTATCTCGCTTGCTATCTTACCTGCTAATTCACTGACCATCGCACCTACTGTTCCACTCGCTACTTGTTTGCAAACAAGCACCACGCACATAGCGACACTCACTGTAATCCTTTCGGCCTGAATTGTCGTGCCTGCAAATCACATCCTTCCTGTAGTCAGCCCAGGAGCTCTCACTCCGACAACGGCCACGGCGCCCTTCCCTCTTAGGAAGCTCGCTATCCCATCAGCGCACCAAAGGGCCCGAAGCGTCTGCACGTCCATCACTCTTCGCTACGAGTCCATCCCAAAGCAGTCGGATCCCGTGTCATCAGTACACCAGCCAAGCCCGCCGGCCTCATAGTTTGACATCATAACGCAACGTGATCGATCGATGGTTGTCGAGGAGCCTGATCCTCGCCTTCAGCATGTACTGATAGACCACATCCTGCAGATCCAGCATTGTGAGCATCATACATCAGAGCGTAGATGGGCAGGTAGCTGTACGCCAGATAGTCATAGCTACGGAGCTTCGCGGGAGGCTTTGCAGTAGACATGCCTCCATCGTCACCACATCGTGACGGATGAACACTGATGAGCATAGCCTACCCTACTTGCAAGGCTCGCGCATCAACAATTGCCATAGCCAACGATTACACAAGTACACAAAAGATACTCTCTCGCGGCGTGGCTCTTGTAACATCGCCACCCCATAATACCCCATATACGTGATTCGTCCAAAATACTACACCAAAAGAGCGGTGTCCCCCAGCCTCACAAAGATAACCAGCAACACCCATCCTGGTCCAAGCAGGCGTCCAATCGGCACGGGCGAGCTGGTCACTTCTTTGGCTTGCATAAGTTCGTCCTCTTCTGCGTGTGACAAGTGGTCTCTGTGCTTGAGGGAGGGGGGAGGACTAGAGGGTCCGCGAGGGCCACGCAATGAGTGGCAAAACGAGTGAATGGCGGGATCCATCCCATGCTTCCCCGTGAACCATTCCCGCCCTGTTCCCCTTGCCCTCTCATTAGTTAGTTAGTTAGGGTGAGGAGATAGTTGTAATTCTCATCCCGTCCCTGTCGTTAGCTTGTTGCTGAGGTGGTTGGAGGAACATGCACAGGGATCCTAAGACGGTTGGTGTGTGCGGCTCCGAGAACCACGCATGATCGAACACAGCATCAAAGCATTCTGCAGTGTTAGCTCCAAGCTTCGAAATCGTGGATGAGCATCAAGATGCGGGAGATGAACAGCGCCAGGACCTCGCGACAGCCATGTTGGGGAGCAAACGAAGCAGATCAAGCTTTCAGAAGCTGGGGTTGGGTCAGGGCTGGGCCGGATCGACTGGTGCTCCTGTTGATCAGCAAGCACTGGCCAAAAGATTTACAGGTCAACTTACCCAAATTTGGGCCACTGATGGAGCCACTGCAGCGCCATGCTTCAAAGGGCTGAAGGCACGTTGAGCTAGGGATGATCATCAGCAGAAATCTAGCTGCAACACATGAGAGGTGGACGCTAGTGACCACTGTGTATCAATCAAATCCATGCTGATGAATGACTTAGCCTTGTTCCTGTCAGTGCGCCATCTCCAGCGCATCAGTGGATGTCAGCAGGCGTCGTCTGATGGAGAAACGCCCTTCTATGATCACACCTCCATATCTTGCCTCGCACCCCACATCTCATCTCAATTCAAGCTTCACGCTGGGCTCACGCCCGTGGGCGAGCGCCCTAAGGGATCCCCCCACTGCGCTGGCAGCTCGAAGGAGCTGCATTCTCAGTGGCAGGGGCTCGCACTAACCCAGCGCCAGTGCTGTGGAGTGTCCGCTCCAATGACGTTCATTCAAATCGGCAAATGCTCAACCCGTCTTTTGGCCCCACTCCCACCTCGAGCCAGCGCAAGCCAGAAGACCCTGATGCCGCAGCCACCGACGTCACTCTGCCTGTGGGCGCAAGAGTGTATCTTCACTTCGTACTCCGTGAGCTGTACCGATGTCCTCAAACAAGTGTACACCAAGGGACAATTCCGCCTTTGCACAACATGCTGAACCTCATGGAGCTACTTTTCTCCCACGATGCCAGCAATGTCCCTCTTTTGGCCCCACGTCAGCCGAGCTGTTCATTGGCCAGGAAGACCAGCCTCACCTGTTAGGTGGTTGTCAAGAAGCAATAGTCGCCGCTGGGATGGGTTTCCTAGAGGGGGAGGCAAACCAAGTTGCCAATCAATATCTGTTTCTGGGCTTGGACCCTGAAAATCGATCCCCAAGCTTCCCCGGTTCTTGGTTCTGGGGCCCTAATCGAGAGGGCCAGCAAGATTTCTCGATCATTTCCCAGTGCGTGCTTAAATGTCTTGTAGAGCTCACTGGGAGCGGTGAAGTGTGCACGCCTGATACCAGAGACGGGCGCACAGTGTTGCGAGGCTGGTGCGGAACTGCATGCGCACTCGCGTGGAGTACGCTGATACTGCTTGCCTTCTCAGGTCAAGTTCGCATCTCACTGTTCCTGTGACCACAGTCCACCTCGCTTGCGGCCAGACGAACCGACTAAGTTGCTAGTGAGCTTCTATCCTAGCACGTGGATCGTAGGTCGTAACTCTATACTTCGCCTCCATGAGGACTTCGATTGATTCCGGTGCACAATTGGCTCTTGTCCGAGGCTCGAAGGAATATCTGGTTTAGGCTGACCCCTCTTCTTGGGTTCGTTGTGAAGTTGACCACAATGGCTTGTGCGAGCCCACAAGTACCGTGAGTTGAGATGCGTAAGAGGTCGATGTTGACCAGCCACAGCAACCGAAGCTTCGACGTGAGCAAATGGCATTGCGTTGAGTAATAGCGGAATGGATATAAGAGACTTTCCCTGTGCAACGTGCTTGCAGCGGCCCGTATCTCTGTCGGTCGAAGCGAAGCCCCTCACCTCGACAGAGGTTCGTCAGCAGTCGAGCTCCCGTGCTTGATCGACCCACGCCCTCATTGACATCTCGCTGCCATTCCATCCATCAGTCCTCTTGATATCGTCTCGTTTACAGAGATCGTCGTTGAAAAGACTGGGAACTTCATATCTCTCACGTCGACCACCCCTGGTACACCCGCGCTTCGTGCGCCATCGCCCAAGTGTTCCCCACAAAGCTTGTCCAGTCTTGACACACAGCGTTCCCGCAGGGCACGTTCCCACATCGGCGCCCCCCTCCCCTGGACATTTTCTTTCTCGAGTAATGACGGGCTGAGCGGGGGATGCCAGCGAGTCTGAAACGCGGCGCCATTCCTGTCGGAGTAATTGATCAGCCGCAAAGTCCCGCCTTGTCCAGCGAAGGGTGCACGGCCGTCAACGGTGTGGAGGTCTACATATTCCATCCGTGGACATGCCCAATCACGGAGCAAATTCTTCGGCCATCGGACAGAGACCGGACCCTCAAGGCTTGCGCGTCCCTTTCCCTCGGCGGCCGGGGTGGATTTGTGTCTATTGTCCTCGCACCCTAGGAGCGAGTTGTTTAATTGACTGTGGGCGGACGGAAGAGCTCTCATGGGGCAGTAGCGCAGCGACTCGCCAGTCACGCGAATGCTAGCGATGCACGGTAATTTGGACGTGGCCGGGGGTCAGGCTCAAGTCGCTACCAACACAGGCAATCTGTACTCGTGAGGGTAAGTCGCCGAACAGGGCAAGTCTGCTGACTTCTTGTTAGTATGTCCCATCTTATCATAAGAGATCCAGCGAACCTAAAGTAGATTGGACAGCGCTTTGATGAGCACCAGACGTGAAATATGCACCAGCCTCGCCACCAGCCTCACCTGAGAGACCTCTGTTATCTGCCTTTGCGATGTGAACGATCAAGCTTCCGTACATCTTCTTACGCCTGTTGACTGATCTCGCTTGCACAGGGGGCGGGCCAATTGGCATTGTAACACAGCGACCCGGCAGTGTTGATATGCGGGATTGCGACAGAAGCTTGTTCCTAGCAGAGAGAAATGGGCAGGCAGAATCTCTGAGCGATCGGGAGGCCAATGCTTGGCATACCATAAGATATGGGGCGGCTGGGCGTGGAGCAGCATGCCAATTGATGACCAGCTATCTCACGCGAAATGAACCGCAAAAGTATCCATCACCGATATCAAAGTCCAAAAGGTACATTGACGGGAGCATTGCGGTGAACACAGACGTAGAGGAGGGTCGCTTGAAGAAAGGGGCGAAGAGGGGCCGGGCACCACCCAGGATTGAGTTTCGAGCAGAAACAAAAGAGAAAGAAGGAAGGCGCGGGTTCAACGAGAGGAGAGATGTGGAGGAAGGCAGGATGGTGCAATGCGGGTGGCTCGACAGACGTACCTTCCACGCATTCTCACCGCCAAAAGATACAATCAGGCAGCCATTTGAGAGGTACCCGTGCTAGGAACGCCACCACAGAGTGCGACATGGGAAACCCAACTCACTTTTCGCATTTGCCCATCCTGGGATGGCAAAGGGTGCTGACCACCAAAGAATCAAAGTGCAAGCCTCAATTAACGCCTCCCACGTATGTACCTCAACTAACGTAGTAGCTAGCACCTTTAGGCGCTGGACTACATTACTCGACGGCAATGATATCCCCGCCTCATGAAAGTCGCCTCCGTCGACTGAACCACAGTTTATACGCTACGGAGATGGAAAGATAATGGATTCTCTTGTTGGGTATTGCGACATCCACTCTACATCGCAGCTGCCTGGCCGCAACGCTGTTTAAGGTCAGGGATCACAAGCCTCTAATGTCGGAGAGCCGCTGCCCACACTTCCATCCACTCGGGGCCCCCGATCAGGGGCTCAGGAACAACCTCCTCCGCAAAGATCAGCATCTGTGCAGCTATTCCGTCTTTTCAATGCTGTCGCTGGATCCATTGGGCAACCGCTTGTCAGTGGCCACATGACTGGGTCTCTCTGGACGGCTATCGCGTTGTCACAGTCACATGGCGATGGGAACATGGATGGTTTAAAACGATGAACGAGTGTCTTCTTTTGGATATCATCAATGTCATGTCAGCCGTGACCCGGCTCTGTGGCCGGGTTGTGCCCAATAGCAGTAATAGTGTACAATGCCTCTCCTTTCCAGCAGCCTTGTGCCCATGCTCAATATAAAGCATTTCCTTTTTCGGCCCAATGACGTGCAAAACAGCAATCAACGGCCCAAGTGACGATATTATGGCCCCAACTGAAGTAATAAGTCCTCTCCAACATGTGACTGAAAAAAAGCAACCGGTGAACGCCATAATGGAAGGGTATCATGAGACCCGCCGCGAGGTTTCTCGTCCTGAGTCGCTGCTCTCTCGATCCTTGCTCTTTTCTGCGTCTCCTCTTTGGTGGAGACGGTGCGCAAGCGTCTGCGTTTCCACTCTTTTCATCTTCGCAAGCGTGTGTGAGGTGTTCCGGAGTCGGGAGTTTCCAGCTCACCACTTGACTATCCAGGAAGCGATCGTCCGCATCCTCACCACCCCTGTAACGCAGCAGACACATCGCCTGCCTCGGTCCTCCTCTCGAACTCGTGCAAACGCCCGAGCAAAGACTTCAATTTAGTCAGAGTGGTGATCCTCGGACCCGACCTCTGAAACCGCGTCGCCGCGATGCACCTTGCGGTGCCTCCTGAGGTTTGATACGACAGAAAAGTGTCGTCCACAGCCCTCAACTTCACAAGCAAATGCTGCCATGTTGTTAATACAATGAAGAGATCCATGAGGAGACTAGGACTTACGCTTTTCGCCAGTGTGACTGTACATATGTGTCTGTAGCGAGCTAGGCCTAGTGAAGCGCTTGTCGCAAACCTTGCACTTGTGCTTCTTCTGGGTGCTGCTTGACACCTTGGAGCTGAACTGCCCCATCATAGTTTGCGGAGCCGGAGGGATCTGCGTGGCGCCTCCCATCAAGCCCTGGGGGCGTGGGAGTGTCCTCGAGTTCACAGACTCGTAGTCAGAACCGGCGGTCGAGTAGTCAGAGACGGAGTCCCCTCCACCATAGTAGGAGCTGAAGGTCGACGAGGAAATTGAGGAAGATGTGGAGTGTGTTGATGGGAAACCATAAGAATCCACAGAAGAGCGGTCACTGCGCGCGCCACCGTAGATGTTTCGCGGAGTCTCTTGGCTCATGGCGAGCATACCGTGGCTGGCATCAAGGGCGTCTGCGAAGCCTTTCCTCTCATCTTGCACGGAACTGTTCTCTTGTCAAAACGAGTACCACACCACTAGGATTGTGCCGTAACTTACGAATGGGAGAACCTCCTAGTAGGATCAGCGTCCATGCTGTAACCAGCAGAGCGGACTGGTGCAGGAGCATAGCCCAGAGCATCGTAGCCAGGTGCCGAGGATGGAGCGAATTGACCGCCAACTGGTGAAGCAGAGGAAGCGTAAGTAGTATCGGGGTAAGCTGCAGAACTGGTCTGCATGCGATTGAGGTTCAAGAGATCTAGATTTCAAGGAATCAGTACTAGCTCTCAGCTGCAAAAGATACTAAGAGTATGGCATACCTGTAGAAGTAGGGACGGGCAACGATCCGTAGGGAGTCATTGAAGACGGTGCCGTGGTCGTCGTAGGTCGTGGTGCGTGTGGCTGTGCCTTCGCGGCCAGCAAGTTCGCACTAAGAGCCGAGGACTGAGGGTGGTGAGAGGGATGAGGTTGCTGGGGAGCAGGAAGTTGTTGGTGATGGCTGCCCATCATAAGGGCGCTGCTTCCTGCGCCATGAGGCTGGGGAGGCGAAGACGACGACCAAGGATTCGAAAATGCTGGTGGTTGTGATGCAGCTGAGTAGTCGAAGCCCATCTGGGGCCCGAACCTTTGCTGGTGTGCCGAGTCGAGCGTCATTGTCATGGTAACGTTTGGTCGTATATAAAACAAGTTGGTGCAGTCCCCGGTTTGAAGTTATGGTTTGAGCTGTATAATTCAAGTGAAGACGTCTGTTGATGGAGGTCGGGTTGTCCCAACAGAAAGGCTTGTCGATCCAGGTCCAACCCGAAGATCTTAAGACCAGTATGGATTGTTGATCAATGCGAGATGCCAGTCAAGTAAAGTCGAAGCCAAGTCGGTAGCACAGACGATCAAAGACAAAGAGGGAAGAATAAGGAAGAGGAATCAACATGTATGGGGAGGAGGCGGCGGTAGTTGTTTGAAAGCCAGCGAGGATGGGATCAGCGAAGTCTTAAGTGCCCCCCTCCGCGTGGATTGACATGCGTCAATGGCCACCCAGGGCGGCAGATTAGGCGTGAGATGTGTGTGTGTGGGCAAGAGAGTGCCGTTGCAGTAACCAGAGACACTTGTAGGGGACTGTTGACGGTGCCTAGTGTGAGAGCGCAAGTGAACGGCGCGGGATACTAGTGGACCTCCCCGTACTGAACGGAGTCCCAGTTGGCCACAGCCTACATGGAGGGTGAGGAGCTGTGACGACTTTGGTCTAAGTGATCGGCAGCGCGATGTCCCTTTTGCAACCCAGCCAGGACAAGGGTCGGAGGGATGGATGGGGGTGGGAGTGCATACAAAAAAAAGTGCGGACGAAGGAGGCACAAGACCCAGAGCAGGGGGGTCGGATGGTGAACAACTAAAAGAATGCGCTCCTATTCCCAGCTTCGTTGCTCTCTATTCGTGGCTTCCAGCACAGCTGCAGCTGATTCGTGTCGCGTTTTTTTTCTGTTTGGCAAGATGCAGGAGCAAAGCACGCCCTGCTTGAAGCAGTCTTAGTCGGGTCTTCAGCTACAGGCCTCATTGCAGTCAGGCTGGATATCTCTTCTCTATTCCGAGATACTCCAGCGTAACTGGCGACAGTGACGCAAAATGGAGCGAGTGACGAGAGATGCGATTCGGAGATGGCTCTCCCAAACAAGCATCTGGCCCCAACCCCAAAAGGTCCCTCAAGTCAGGCCCTGCACTGGAACTGGGGTCCCTTGGGCTGCGGGAGGAGGAGGCGAAAACAATCAACAAGAGGACGACAGCCCTCCCCCAGGTGAAGTACCGTGGTCGCAGGCTAAGATGATGTCGACAACGGGCAAATACAGTGGATAGGATCCAGCGAGGGTAGGGTGTGAGTGTAGGAGCCTGCTGGATTCATGGTGTGTGGTTTCGAAAGGCGGAGGGGTGAATCGAGGCAGTTGGTGGATGGTCAAGGCGCTGAAGTCTGCTCAGACAAATGATGGCACTCCGACAACTGGCTTATGTTCCGTGGGGACTCTCGCCCAATTCAGAAATTCAGAGTCATGGTTGTCGCCCGTGATTTCGATTAGTTCAAGCCATCTTGAAGCGTGCTGGGCATGTCTGCTCGAGAGCTGAGCGGCCCCAAGCAGCCAGCTACATCGGCAGACACTTTGCGTTTTGACATTCGACACGCCGTGCAGCGGCGGCTGAGATAGCGACGATCATGGGGGCATATCCGGATATCTGCTCAGTTCGCCTCCTTCATTAGTGGCTGGCGTGCCTAAAACATGGGGAAGACGACGACAATGCTTTGCAATTAAGAGGGTATGGCACCAGAACCATGGGAAAACAGACGAGATTGAAAGTAGGCGTGGCCCAAAGGGCGGGTGTGTCCATGTACGAAGCACAAACTATTGACGGGAGGGAAGTAGCATTCATGCAGGGACTGTGAGCAGTAACAAAGGCTGCGTTTCCCACTGTAACACATTGAGAGGCTTCTGCGCCACCATCGAAGATCGTGAGATGGCTGACAGCGGTAGATGGGCGAGCGAACGGAGTAGTGCACCGTAATAAAGAACGGTAACCGCTTTGTTGGCGAATGTCGGTCGGGGTAGCATGGTCGCAAACGCTGATGCTAGGGCGCATGTGTGTGGGCCGTTTTGTAGGTACTTGACTACGGTACTGACTGTCAGTCTTTCTATCGTCAAAAGAGAAGGGAAATAAGGCGGCCACAGCTGGACGCAAGGCATGCTGGGCATGGGTCCCTGGTGAGACCCTGACGTAAGGTGACGCTGGCCTTGTCGGGATTTTTGCCAGGGCTCGGCCTGGATCAGGGCTCTGTATGTTTATTCGTGATGCGCGAAGGATGAACTCGATCTCGAGACGGATGCATGATTGATCAAGAGAAGGGAGTGGGCGAAGAGGAGGAGCGCCGCAATGCAATGAAACCACCAGACGGCGGCCCAAAACAGCAACGTAGGGGTGTGCACGGTTTACGCTTGCGCGTGAGATGAACGGTGGTAAAACACAAGGGCCAGTTGTGACACCGTAATGCTTTCGGGCCATTGGTGCCCCCTGATTGGCCCGGTACAGCGATGGCTGCTGCCCTGTCTGACATCAACGCCGCCAGGATCAGCCACAGTAGCCCTGACGTAACAGACGGGGCTACTACAGGAAATGGCAGTCGCCAGTGATGCCCAGCCAGTCAAGAGCACCCTCTTCTGGCCCCTTGGCTGCAAACCACCGTCATCGCGGTCACCTCAAAACGTCACCTCCCATTGTTTGCCCATGCTAGTCCCTACAAGGGGGCTGCGACATGCCTCGCCCCATCATCATACCTGTCCGTTAGGATACGGTCTCCCTTTCAGCTAAGTTACGTCAATAGTCTGTCCAAGCTGAGACCCATGGCAAACCCCGATTCCCATCTTGCCTGCGGAATGCCATCCTCGCCGTTCCTCTTGGTTCAAATTTTGCTGTTAAGGTCGATCACCACGGTTTACCTTCGCCAGAAGGTTGTGCTGGTGCGTCAGACTCACAGCTCAGGAGCATATGATACTGGCCTAGAGACAACAATCGCTCGCCGAAAGTCACTCAAGACATGTTCCAAGCAGCCGGTACCGTGAGTTGCCAGCTCCCCTCAGGGTCACCCTGCTTCGCCGCCGTTGCACCCCATCCTCCCACAATGACGTCCTTCGCCGTCCACAGCCAGGGCCGTGCCGCAACCGCATCACGCCTCGTCGGACTTCCCCCGTTCGCGCGTTTGCTAATGAGCCAAATGTATGTCCCCAGCTGCGACACATGCGATTTGATAACCACAGGGCCTAAGCCTTCTCTTGGCAGGTGATATCATAGGCCCGCTCACCGCCGTCCCTGAGGCTTTTGCGTGATTACATGCGCCGTGGTGCCCTTGCATCTTCTGACAACACGCAGCAAGATTACGGGCCGATGATGCGAATACCGTCTCAGCTGGGGCCGGTGGGCCTTCCGATGCTGTGTCCGGAGAACAACATACCGGAGGTCAACTCTTCCTGATACAGTGACCTGGCATTTATTTCGGTCTGTGATTGCTCCATAACAGATTTCCATGTACTGCACCGACTCAGCGCACGCGGCACGACAAAGAATAAGGCCGGGTTGGCGACCGCACTTTTGTAGCGCATGCCCGTGTGTTGCAGGAGGACAAGACCCCTCTATCTCATGCTGCTGGCTGTTTACGTGCGGCATGATTGCATGAACACGTACGAACTTGAAACGCATGCCTCGTTCGTCGTCAATCATGCCTTATGAAGTCCTGGTGTTCTCGAAGTCCTGCACACGGTTGACGATGTGGTTCTGAGATTCACGACGATCATCTCTTAGAAAGGTAATGTTCAACGTGGGTAGTCCCGTTGCTTGGCCCAAAGCCAAGTTTTCCATTTCACAAAACCGATGCAACCAAACCGCTGATCTCTGTTAGCGATCAACAATATCTCGGAAGTCTCCGTTGAGCAAACACTCTTATTTCTTCTTCAGGCAACTAGCCTGAAGACGCGCTTCTTTGCATGCATAGCGCCATAAAGGATGTCGCGCTTTGCAACGTGAAGGTAAAACGGCGGCAATGCGCTGCTGTTCTTCGAGTGACACTGGGCCGTCCTTATTGCCGGGCCACATCCCATCATTCACTCGTCGTCGCGCTGCGGTGTACTTTAGGCTTAAAACGCAGCGGCTGATATTTTCTTCTCGAAGGTTTCGACCCGGTACGGTTCATTAATTCGGGACGACAACCACTCCTTGGGAGGCCTTTTGTTTTCCGACGATTAAATACCACCACAAGTACCGGTACGCTCTTCCTCTGCGACAACATCATGCAGAAACTGTCGGTCGCAATCCCACCCGGCGGCTTTACCTGGCGGGAGTAGGCAAGACGACTTTCCCGCGGACCACAACCTAATTTGACCTTTTGACCTGCATATTGGCCAAGTTCACGCAGCCTTGGCTACTTTTGCGCGCCTTCCATCAGCACAGAAAGTGTGAGTGTGGCCTGTGGAAATGCTACCGCAGCTCAGGCTTGACAGGACTGAATGCGTTGCGCAACCGACAGGCATCGTCGACGCGGTTCTTGGCGCATTGCACGGTGATAGCGCACGCAAGGGTGGCCTCTGGACATCCTAAAGCTCATCAGCCCCGAGCGCCAGTATGCGCAACGAGAGGTCGCGGACCGGTGTGTGCTACCTCTTTGAGAGCACGGCCGACCTTCCCCGAGACATAGCACAGTGCTAGCACTGATCGTCTTAGTGCTCAAGCCATCAAGCAAGCCTTGTCTGGCTCCTAGCGCAATTGCAAATGGCGACAATGGTGGCTGTCGGCCAGGGTTTAGCCAGTTGACGCCTTGGCAAGACGCTCTGGTCTGTCTGATGCTAGCATCGCAGAGGAGTCGCAAGGTTTGCGCCGGCGCCGTATTGTCACGAGAACTAATTACTCGTGCTTCTCGCGTGCGTCTATCCATTCTTTCCTGGTCTGGTCTCTCCACATCAATCCTGTTAGACTTTTGAGTCAGTTCATGTTCAAGTCAGGCACAATGGCTTCCCCAGCTCGCTTCGGGTCCCCTGCCCAGAACAGTGGGCGGAGAGGCGCCTGATGACGCCGTTCGTCCGCCTTATTGCTCTCTAGGCTAGGGTCTGCTCTTGGCCCGAAGCCATGACCTGCAACTATTTCTGCGAAATCCACTGTCTTAGAATTCCGTCCGTGTCGCGGACAAGGGTCGTCCACGCATCAACAGCGTACAAAAAAAAAAAAAGGAAAAAAAAAAGGACATGGACACGGCCAAAGATACTCGTCCCTATCCATCCGCGTTAGATAATGCCATATCGCCCCGCCAGCGTCTGTTCAACGGTAACCGAATGCAGTTGAAGCAATATTATGGTCAGGAATGCTGGGGCCGCACGCATGCACACGCGCGCGAACGTCTAGCTCGCCTAGCAGGTTATCTATCTGTGCTAGTTGTACGATACTCACGACGGCACTTCTTCAGAAGAAAAGAAAGCTTGCCACCATTTGGGAAGTTGCCCCGTTTCAAACAATCTTCGTGACGGGTCTGCTGCTCGTTAGGACTGGTGCCGGGGCTCCAGCGAAGATGCTAACAAATTAGCGAGCTGGGGCTCGAGGTTTAGTGCTATTCCTAAGTTACGGCATTCGTTTGTTTGGCGTTGGCGTTGGCGTGGCGCGATGTGAGAAGCGACGGGGGTGGCGCCGCCTCATTGGCGATGATGCTGTTGTTACGGACATGTCAAATGTCCCATCGTGGGTCACTGCATCGTTGGTTCGAGCGCGTGCGTTCGTCGGCTGTGTTTGGCCTCCCTTTCCTTCACCCTGCCCTGTCCATGTCCAGTGTGTCCGAGTGTCTCTGGGGGATGATTCTGACCGAAGCTTCTGCACCCCCCTTTCGTCATCACATATTCCACAGGCGTGGCTTTGGCTTTCTCAAAAGTGCCGTCTCATTGTGCTGATATCGCCTTCTGCCGGAAGGTTACTCTTCAGCTCTGTGCTGCCACAGCGCGGTGCCGGGACCAGCCCAGCTTTAAGACGCCTGCTCGTGGGCTGCAATGCGATCCAAACAGTAGACACGCCTCACCAATTGGTCCCGGTTGAGAGCACCTAGCAGAACCACGGGAGGCCCCGTTTCTCGACGATCATACAACGGCAAGGGACTTGTCCCCTACCCGTTCTTCACCTTATCCTCCTTGTAAATCCTTCCTCCGTTCTTTGTCAAGCTATTGGTTTTCGCACGTGCGGCAATCGGAAACCACCCTCGAAAAGAGTATGCGTTCTCCGGGACTTAACAGATGGAGTGCCAGGGGTGGGTGGTTGGGTCCCCTGATCTCGTGAGCCCAGGTCAATGAGCGTGTGTGGGGTGCGAGCAGCAGGCCAGTGGGGGACTCTCAATGAGGGACGATGACGCGAAGCAAATTTCAATCTTAAGCTTTTCGGGCATGTTTGAGATTTGAATCGGATTAGATACCCTGACTTGGTAATGCTTGGCCTAGATTGGATCATTAGTTTGTTGCTGTTACAGCTGGGGTTGCGGGTTCATCGTTCGTTTTGGGTGGTGAAGGCCCGGGCTTGGTGCTTGGCCCCCGGCGGCAGTTGTGCGGCTACCCTGTAAATATGCGATCTCGCTACCAATCTGGATATACATTGCGTGAAGCATTGTTCTGACCGTTTGCCAATAAGAAGGGATATGATTGTTTAGACCATGCTTATTTCCGTGGTGCCCAATTTGATCAGCTGATGTCGTATCAATCAATGGCGAGTTGGTTGACCTATTGTAATCACTTGACTGCAGCACACAGAGTGTGTTGAAGTCATTGGGCATTGAACGTGGATCTGGGAAATTGTGAATCTAACAGAGCATGTTTACACATCCGGTCCAACTCGCGCAAATGTACGTTCGCTTGGACGAGGACTCGGAAAAATTGGAATGATTCTTGAGTATTTTCAGCCACTCGCTGCCCTAGATGCAATTCATAATACAAAGAACCCCAACAAAAGCCCCATCCACTCCCAGCCTTCCTATAAAACCAGACAAAACATTACACTTTCTTCGCGGTATACAGCTCTTGCGCCCTGCTTTCTTACAGGATAATTGCCAGCTCTGGCCTGTCAATCTTGTCCTCGTCAAGATTGGGATAGTATGGCACCATCGCGTCCGCTCCTTGCACGTATGCATCATTGTACAGCCGCCAGTAAGGTGTGCGGACCTTTCGTGCCGGATGGAATAGACCTGCCCACACATAGTTCATGACCACACCGGGGCCAACGGCCATTCGAACTGCTTCGATGGCCTCGACGATACGGTCGATGACGTGAGGACTTGTCTCGAAGAGATTGGGGTAGAGCAGGTTCAGGAGGTGAACCATGGCATCCTCGCAACCAAGACCCACGACGCCGAGCGCAATGTGCTTGACCACAGAGGCTGCTGTCTGGCGATGAACTTGGTCACGATCGATGAGTGCGTCTTCGAGAAGAGGTGTGACAGCATAGACGTAGTCCTTGGCCATCTCGCCGATGTATTCGAAGAGGAAGGAAAGAGATTTGAGCACACCGTTCTGGACGTTGAGCTCTGGAACGCGGTATTCGTTCATCAAAGCAGGGAGGACCGTGAAAGGAGCACAGGTCTCAGCAACAATACCAATGGCAACAGCGGTGTTGACACGAGACTGACGCTCCTGCACGCGAAGGTTGTTCAGAAGCGTGGCGAGGACATCCTGAGGACCAATGGCCTTGGCGATGAAACCGAATGTGTTGTTCGCCGCACGACGAATGCCCTTCTTGTGTGCCTTGAGCATATCGAGCAGCTCGAAGCAGATACGCATCCATTCACGCGCGTTCACACTCTCGGGACCACGATCTGCGATACGACCCACAAGATCGATTGTGTTCTCCTGCACCTTCTCATGTCTGTTTCTGAGGATGGGGGTGAGGCGAGGCAGCAGGTCCTTGATAGGAGGCTGCATCTGGGTGATACCTACGACAGTGACGATTGAACGTAGAGCGCCGAGGATAGAACCAAGAACCTCGGGGTATTCTTCACCGAGGTACTCGTAAAGCACGACACCGAGCTTGCCCATGAGCGCGTCTTCACCACACTGCTTCATCACCATCGCAATGCGTGAAATGAGATCGGCAGCCTGCTGACGAACTGTCGCAGACTTGTTGTTCAGTCTCCACAGGATGGTGCTGACGATCTGGGGCAGGTAGGGCTTGCACCGGCTGCCGAGGGCGTTCACGACAGAGCCAAAGCCATTGAGCATAACAATGTCTTCGACGCTCTGCTCCTGGAAAGCGTGGAGGATGCCGTCAATGAGGCGTTCCTCCAGACGCTCGCCGATATCTGCTGCACCCAGACTGGCAACAATCTTCTCGATAGTCTCCACGGTCATCTTGCGGTATGCCTCGCTCTCGTCCTTCAAGTTGTTGACGATGCGTTCCACGATCTCGCTGACACCGACCTTCTGTCCGATGTCTACCGTCGTCTCCACGACCTGTCTGTAGTTGCGTTTGTCGAGCGCCATTCGCCTGACCCAGAAGCTCTTGAAGAACTCGTCAAGCACGTGCTCCTTCAGGTACCCAGCTGTGACACCGTCTGTGGCGGCACACTGAGAGACCACCTTCAGTACAACCTTCTTCATCTCCTCGTCGGGAGACGAGAACTCTCGCAGCAAGATCTCCATGATCTGGCTTGTGTAGTAGTTGGCGTACTCCTCGTCCATCAGGGGAATGATGAAACCGACAGCCTTGAGGAAACCAGCCAGGCCCTTGCCACGTTGCTTTCGTGCTCCAGTCCACAGCGGGTTAAGAATATCATCGAAGCTCTCGATACCGTACGGGTTCGAGGCTTCGGCTAAGGCGGCGATCGCCAGACTGGTCACGGTCCTGACCTTGGTCTGCTCATCGTTGAGGTTCGGTCCAATGCACTCAACAAGGCCCTTGAGGTGAGGCAGAACGGCGCATCCCATCAGAATGGGAATCTGCTGCACAATCTTGACACCCGTGTGACGAGCCTGCCACGACTTCTTGCTTCGGCAGACAGCTCTGAGGAAGGGCAGCAGTGCTGGGATGCCCAGAGCGGATGCCACAACGGCGAAGGCTCGGGCTGTGGTGTTTCGGACATACTCATCAACGTGGTCGATATCCGGTCTCATCGTGCTGATCATTGTGGCCAGACCAGCGGCTTTACTGAGGTTGGAGATGATCTCACGACCTTCCACTCTGGCGTAGTAGTCCTGGTCGATCAGCAGAGGCTCGATGACAACCAAAATCTTGTGAACATAGGGTCGAACGAGGTCATCGAGCTTGTAGAGGATGCGGTCAATGACCTTGACGAGCAAGTGGCGCTCCTGATCCTCGAGTGTCTTCTCCATCAGCAGCGGCAAGATCTGGTCGAACAGAGGTCCTGCGCCGAAGTTTCGAGCATTGTCAGTGATCTGGCGGAGTGCCGTCTTCCTCATAGGGGGTGTGCCGTTCTTGACCTTGAGCAGGAGGCGCATGATCTTCCTCTCCTTCATTTCCTCGACGGTGAGCACGTTCTCGTCGGAACCATCAGTCAGTTTTCCGAAGTAAGCCATATCCTCGGGCTTGAAGAACTGTAGATCTCCGACACCTGGAATCTCGGCAGGCATGGGCTTGCCTCCCAGTCGCACCTGATCCGGGTCCTGCATCATGAAGCCGGACTGAGACGCGGGTGTTTGCATGAGCTTGTGCGCGGGGGCGCGTACTGGCTCATATCCTGGCGGTGGCTCCAAAACCTTGTATCCATCACTCTCTCCCGGAAGGAGAAGATCGAGTTCCTCGTCGCTGATGGGAGCGTTGCGTCCGGCATCCATGCCGAACGGCATAGAGGGCGCGGATCCTTGAGATTGGTGCATGGGCGTAGCAAGGCCCGAGGTCGCGGCCGGGGTCGCTGACGGTGCTTGATCCCATCGTGATCGCTTCTTGGGTGCCTCAGCGCCAACAGAGGGAGCCTGATCCCACCTGGAGCGCTTCGTCTTGGCAGCCTCATCAGGTTCTGTCTTCACCTCATCCTCTGCCGGTGTTGACGCGACGTCCCACCTCTTCTTTCGCTTGCGTCCAGCTGCAGCCTCTGTCGACCCGGCCTCCGCATTCTCCTTGTCGCCATTGTTCTCCTTGAGCATCGGTACCGCGTCGTCATCGTCGCCGGTCGCCTCCTTGCGCTTCGCTTCGAGAAGCTGTCGGACCCTCTCCTCCTCCCTCTCGAGCTCGCGCTCCTCCATCACATCGCGATAACTTGTGCCGTTCTCCGCCGCGCCGGCTTGTCGATTCTCAGCGAATGGATCAGCTCGTGTCGGAGTAAGAACGCGGTTGAAGCGCCGCTTCTGGTAGTCGGTCTCGCGGTCGGTGATGCGCCCGCTCTTCTCTCCACGACCCGCCAGGATATCCTCCTCCTCCACGCCATCTCCTCGCGCAAACTCGTTGATTATGTCGTTTGAGGCCGTGTACTGTCCGACAAGCCGCCGCGTGTTGTCGCCATCGCCCATTTCCTCGTCATCATCGGCCATTGGAAGGGATGTGTGGTAGCCAGAAAATTTGTCGCCGCCATCGCGATCGTACAGCTGGTTGTCGGCACTCTCGAGAAGGCTCTGCTTGGTGGAGCTATCCCTTTGCGTTGAGTCCTCACCGCGTGAGCCCTTCTTGGCTGCGGCAGCAGCATTGCGCTCCTGCTGCAGCCGCTTGATCGTCTCGAAGTCCGCGTCAGACATCTTGGAGATGGTTGTTTAGTCTGCCCTCATCCCGCGTCTATCGTGCTAGTATCGGCACAGCTGTTGTCGGCGCACATGGATTTGGGTTGTTGCGACGAGTTCGAATTTGCAGTGCTGGGATGAAGTCCTCGCATGAGGCGGCGGAAAAGTCCAGACCAGCTCCTTGCCATTTGCTTGTGACACGGCCGAAGATCAACCGACCCACCTCAACTTCATGGGTGCACCTTTCGAACATCAACCTTCAGACTAATAAGGCGTATACACATACCGCCATCTCAAATCTTATAATTCGATGACATCTACATGAATAGTCTACATATTGCTAGTACATAGTATACCGACGTCGACAAGGCGCTCAGGCAGATGCTCGCGTTCTTCTGCGCTTTGTCCGCGTCTCAACCTCGAAGATGGGACCCTTCTCCGTCTCCTCCACTTTAACACTGGTCTCTGTCTTGATTTCTGTCACGACCTTGCGCTTTCTTGCACCTCTCCCCGAGGAAGGCGATGCCGGCTCCTCTTTGACCTCGATCTTCACGACCTCTTTCTTGGGCGTGCGATCTGCAAAGTCCCTCAAATCCGCGGTGAACAACACCGAGTGTGCCCAGCCAGCGTATTTCCCCCAAAGTCCTCGAAAATGGTCGCCAACAGAGTCGTACATGACCTTGTTAAAGGTCTTCGTCTTGACCTTGCCGAATTTGTAGTCTCTTTGTGCGATTTGCCAGACATGTGTATCGACTGGTACGGACTCGCCCCAACCCAATCCCATCAAACAAACGCAATCCGCTACTTTTGGCCCGACTCCGGATAGCGACAGGAGCTCGTCATGGGCTCCCTTGTAGGTTGCATGATCTCGGTCAGGAACAGGTACCGGATTGAAACTTGGCTGCTCAGGATTCCTCAACGACTCCAGCCAGTCAGCAGGCTTCTCGAGTGCGACCTTACGAGCAGTTTCGGCGATGTATCTTGCGCGGTAGCCGAAGCCGAGCTCCCTAAGATGTGACTCTACACCACTTCCAGTCAATGACGAAGGTGTAGGGAAATCGTGCATAGCCTCTTCGCCGACATAACCTAGTAGTGGGCCGTAATACTTGCACAGCTTGTGGACCTGTGGCAATTAGCACTTGAAGTAGTGATGTGGCAGGTACAAGAGCAATAATAGAAAAAGCCGAAAGGCAGATAGAAACGCAAGTGAAATAGTCGAAACTACCAAGACGTACCATCTGGGATATCCTCGAAATGTTGTTGTTGCTACTGCAAATGAAACCAAGCAACGTCTCCCAGGCATCTTGGTTCAAGATCCGAACCCCTGCGAACTCGGGGGCTCTCTTCCGAAAGTTAGGGTCCACGTCGGACCAATGTTCATACAATGACTTGAGGTCGAGACTGAGGTTGAAGTAGTTTCGCAAGAGGCTCTCCGTATCATCCTGTACATCGGTAGAAGAAGGTGGTGTAAGAGGCTGTTCCGGCCAAGTCACCTTGTAATGGAGATGCGACGGATCTTGCTTTAAGGCAAGTATGCGGCCATGTAGTGTGCATACCCTGAGGACGTCAGTATATGAAGGGAAGGCTGCAATAAAATAGAGCGTAGGACATACCACTCATCGTCGAGCTTCCGCCAGCGAAACGACTGGCCGCATCTCAAGGTAGTGTCGATACAGAGCTCAGTGAGAGTCACAGGCAATTTGCGCCACTCTGATATCCGCTTGATGGCCATGGCGACAGCCTCTGAGAATCGTGATTGTGTGAAAAAGGTTTTCCAAGCTTCTCGAAGTAAAACTTTATGGCGATGATGCCGAGTATTTCCAGAGCAGACTTGAGATCTACAATTGCCACCAAGCTGCCCTTGGTCTTCAGCTGGATTTGTTAGGGGAGGTATCTGATCCGCCACCTGCCGCCAGAATGCACTTCACTCGTCCTCCTGCTAGAAAGAGCGACGCTGGACCCTGAAACGGCTGGGGGCGCCAACACACAGCGCCCAACGCACCTACTGCAGGACCTTCAGGCACTAAAAGGGACCTTAGCAGGTGCCTGCAGGTTGATCGGAGGCAGTGGGGCCAGCGAGCAGCAGTGTCGCTAGCCCTTTTCGGATTAGTGCCTCAACTGCGAGAAAAGCTCCAGCCTCGCGACCTCCAACGTTGGCTCAAGTTGCAGGTTATCATTTCTTGTCGCCGCATCAGTCCCAAGCCTATCGACGCTGGGCTGCATATCGAATCATATCGTCGGACATACTCCGACTGATTAAGCGACACGACTTCTTGCAATCACTACGAGTTGTCATGAACGGCGATAGCTATTCGTCGCGTGGAGGTATGGTGCCAGTCGCAGAAACGCCGGCTTCAAAGCCCTTGCTAACCATGCCTACAGAGGGGCGTCGTGGTCGAGACTATCCAGTTTGTTCCAATCCTCTTCCGCAATCCATTCAGTCGTTCAATACTGACCCTACAGTCCTCGCGTGGAGACAGAGACGATCGAAGGGACCGACACAGCGACCGCGACCGCGATCGCAGACGATCTAGATCCCCCCATGACCGCCGAAACAGACGAGAGGGCGACGTAGACGCATACTCGTCCAGTCGCAACCACCGCGATAGGGAACGTGAAGACCGCTACGGTGGGCGTGACGGCGCTCGCGAAGGAGGCCGTGAAGGAGGCCGTGAAGGTCGTGATGGCGGGCGTGATGGTCGCGATGGTGGACGCGATCGCCCAGGACGAGACTGGGACCGTGACCGTAACTCTCGACGTGAGCCTCGCCGCGATGACGAAGACCGCTACGGCCGACGAGGTGAGCGAGACTTTGATGACCGCCGGCGCGGCGGTAGAGACCGGCGGGAACCTCGCGGCGGCGATGATGGCTGGGCAAGGCAACAAGAGGCTCGCCGCAGTGCCTCACCGCCGAAGAAGCGCGAGCCGACACCCGATCTTACGGATATTATCCCAATCACCGATCGCAAGCGTCGCCTGAATCAATGGGACATCAAGCCTCCTGGCTATGAACATGTCACCGCTGAGCAGGCCAAGCTCTCTGGCATGTTTCCCTTGCCAGGAGCTCCCCGACAGCAGGCCATGGATCCTACCAAGCTGAAGGCCTTCATTGATCAGCCTGGTGGCCAGGTCTCTAGTGCGGGACTTCAGGCCAGCAACTCGAGACAATCAAAGCGTCTGCTTGTTTCCAACATTCCTGGTGGAGCCTCAGAGGAGTCCTTGCTCTCGTTCTTCAACCTCCAGCTCAATGGCCTCAACGTTATCGAAAGCAACGACCCTTGCGTTCTCTGCCAGTTCTCCAACGACAAGTCCTTCGCAGTGCTCGAATTCCGGACTGCATCAGACACGACTGTTGGTCTGGCATTGGATGGCATCACCATGGAGGCGGCCGACGGCTCCAATGGCGCTGCCAATGGCTCAGGGAACGGACTGAGCATCCGTCGTCCGAAAGACTACGTTGTGCCAGCCCTCACAGAAGATGCGGCCCATGACCCTGAGGTCGTCTCGAATGTCGTTCCCGACACTGTCAACAAGCTATGCATCTCCAATATTCCGACGTTCCTTACTGAGGACCAGGTTATCGAGTTGCTTGCTGCATTTGGCAAGCCCAAGGCTTTCATCCTGGTCAAGGACCGCAGCACGGAAGAATCAAGGGTAAGTGCGGGGGTTCGAAGTGCTGACATACCATGCTGACCATATCTAGGGCATCGCCTTTGCCGAATATCTTGACCCGGCAACCGCCAACCAGCCCGCTCTCGATACCCTGAACGGGATGGACGTGGCGGGCCACAAGCTGAAGGTTGCCAAGGCCAGCATTGGTCCTACCCAGATCGCTAACTTCGATGTGGGCATCACGGCCATCAACAGCCTGGCCTCACAAGCATCCGGAGAGGCTGAGAAGAGCCGAGTCCTGCAGCTGCTCAACATGGTCACAGCTGAAGAGCTTATGGACAATGACGATTACGAAGGTGAGTGAAGGCGATCACTTTATGCCGCACAGCCATCGCTGACAACGATACAGAAATTTGCGAAGATGTCAAGGAGGAGTGCTCTAAGTTCGGCACAGTGGTAGACATCAAGGTCCCTCGCCCGTCTGGTGGAAGCCGCCAATCTGCTGGCGTCGGCAAGATTTTTGTGAAATTCGACGTCGCCGAATCCACGACGAAGGCCCTCACAGCGCTGGCAGGTCGCAAATTCGCAGACCGAACTGTCGTTACTTCTTACTTCCCAGAGGTATGTCCATTTTCACGATCTTCCATTGGTCGATGCACTCGCTGACAAGCTCACAGGAAAACTTCGATGTCGGAGCGTGGTGAGCACTGGGCGGGTGAAAATCGAGAGCTTGATGAGTTGCTGGGACGTCAGACTTGGCTACTTTTGCAGACACCAAGAGCTACGCTCGGAGGTGAAAGGCCTGCTTGTACAATAATCATCACGAACTCGAAGGGACGATCAGTCCGACATCTACCAGGCGGACAGCTGGTGCAATGTAATGGCGCAAGTGTATCTTCTTCAGATGGTGTGCTCGAAGGACCCCGTTTTGCAGTGATGTCAATCTGTTGCGTAGCACTGCCGTAGACCACACCGGATCGGCTTCTCTGACAAGTAATGCTTACGACGGCAAAAGCTCATAAGCAGGGACAGCGAGAACGTGGTTGGAAGTGTCTTATTATGAAATCTAAATATGGAAGCTAAGTAATCGACTTGGCTGATGGGCCATGCCACATCTCAGTATGCTATGGTGCCTGATGCGAAAGTCAGCAACGTCCAAGGTCAAGTGCTGAGGTCGGCAATGTTTTGGAAGAAAGAAAGATCAGATGTGTAATTTAATTCACTGAGCCCGGAGGCCCTAACATAAGAGGTACCAGAAATAAGTAGTAATGTTGGATCATCATAATGAAGGTGATGGGTTGGGAAGGTCGCATAAGGGTTGTGAGCTTACCTAGGACGGGAAATGTGTTGTCCAGACCAGCTGTTTGATTCTCGACGATGGTGGTTAGTCAGATCGTCTCAAAGGCGCGCCAATCCAAGCGAGCTGGTCGACTTTGCATCGCAGCCAACGCGCCACAGGCGACGCGGCGAGCATATGGACAGGAGCAAGAAGTCATGGTTACCATCAAGTTGGCCGCGAAAAAATACGTGCTGGATCCTCGAGCGCGGCCAAAAGTGGAGCATCGGGATGGGGACAGGTCTCACGTGATGTGCAAGTGAGGGTCCACGCGCACCACGAAATTTCACTCCACCAAAAATTGCAGCCTTCTCTTGCGAAACTCCGAATCGTCAACCAGTTCAACTCATCCTCACCGACGACAACCCCCCTCCTCCGACAAAATGGGCAGACTTCACAGCAAGGGAAAGGGCATTTCTGCCTCCGCTCTCCCCTACTCTCGCGCTCCCCCAGCATGGCTCAAGACCACCCCCGACCAGGTCGTTGAGCAGATCTGCAAGCTCGCCAGGAAGGGTGCTACCCCCTCTCAGATCGGTGTCATCCTCCGTGACTCCCACGGTGTTGCCCAGGTCAAGATTGTCACTGGTACGTTCCCTCCGGCACGAGCAATCGAACTGAGAGGAAACACAATGCTAACGCACGCTTTGCAGGTAACCGCATTCTCCGCATTCTCAAGGCCCACGGTACGATTCCCTGAATAAATACAACGATGTTTTGGAAGAACCATACATCTCTGGAGCTCCGTCTCCTCTTATGCCTCTGCGCGGTCATAGACTGACAGAGTGATCACAGGCCTTGCCCCCGATGTCCCGGAGGATCTCTACATGTTGATCAAGAAGGTGAGTGCACACCGCCCAAATCGTCCATGGGGCATGCAATTGACTGATTTGATTCCAGGCCGTCTCCGTCCGCAAGCACCTCGAGCGCAACCGCAAGGACAAGGACTCCAAGTTCCGCCTGATTCTCATCGAGTCCCGTATCCACCGTCTCGCCCGTTACTACCGCACCGTCGGCGTCATGCCCCCGAACTGGAAGTACGAGTCCGCCACCGCCTCCACCATGGTCGCTTAAGCAGCTCAGGAGCGCGGATGAGATGATTGATTATTCCCTGGTCATGGAGTTGGGTCATGATGGAAAAACTGCATTTAGAGGCATGATCCTTGTGCATTGGTCTGGTGACCTAGTGGCCTAGTGTGCCTCAAAAGAAATCAAACAATTAGCGCCTCAAGCTACAAGCTGGGTATCATCAGTCAATGTGTCTGCCTTCGTCGTCCAACGTCTCGTGATGTCTTGCCCGTCATATCGTCATTGAGCCTCCCAGCTCGGTTCTAGCCACAGTCACAGGAGCCGCATGCCGTCGCAATGACCGGCCCTGTGGCGCCTTCAGCAGCTCACACTCTTTGACTACGATTCCAATCACTCCTCTCATCTTTCATGGTGCCCAGTCTTCGTAGCAATCAATTTGAGCCTTCCAATTCCTTCGACTTCTGCAAGAGAAACTCGCCCAATACTCGCAAAGGGTCCGTTGGCCTGCGGACGATAGTTAGAGCCATGTTCAGTGACCGACACGCGACCCGTAGATACTCACTTGTCTTTTGCAAGCTGCTTCATTCCTTCCAGTAAAACGCCCGTGACCTTCGTGTTCAGATACTGTCGCGTTGGGTCTCCATGTGGCACTGCCTCTGATGGCATACCTAGGCCTGGGTCAGGATGGGCAGAGGCAGCTCTTGATCCTTGCGCTGGTGTGCCATTGCGCTGCGCAGCAGAGCTGGGAGTAGGTCCAGCTGCAGGAGACTACAAGACAGTCAGCTATCATGGCTCTTGCAGGTGTGGGAGAAGTCGCGGAACTCAGTCCACTTACAGATGCTTGCTCAGGTGGTGCATCGGTCATTGAAATATCCTTCTGAGGGGCAGCTTGTGCTGCTGGAAGACCATTCTGTGAAGCAGACTCGCCCTCAGTCTCGATCGGGCGTGATTCGTCTGCCATCTTTACGGACGAGACAATTCCAATTGTGAATCTGTCTGGTTGCTGAGAGCAGTCT
>WNLN01000376.1:0-27552 GCA_021347865.1 Sarocladiaceae sp. CBMAI 1973
GCTACAAAGAAGAAAAGAAGGATGCGTCGTTCGAAGAAAGCTGAGCGCTCAGCTCCTTCCACCCCTCGTCTGAGAAGTGATCTGGGTGCATCGGCAGCTTATAATCGTCTACTTCGACGCCGAGCATCAATGCCAGACACATCAGGTCGCTCCCGAGTTCTGTCCGACGAGGAGGCCGACGAAGCTCGAGATCAGCTCGGAGAGCAGTCCTGGCGGCCGGGAAGCTCTTATGCTAATACGTCTTTGCGACCACCGGGTGAAGGCGGCTTTGGAGCAGGTCCTTCCACGGCAGTCGGACGTCGCAGGTCTGGGCCTGGCCACACACGCCGAACCACAGTATTTGGAGGCGGCGGCGTGTCAGATGGTGATGCTGTTGCACCGCGCCGACCCTTCTTCAACTCCGAAAGAGCTTCAACGTACGGCGCGACAAAATGGAAACAGGTCAAGAGTACGCTGAAGTTACTCCGGCAGAAGAAAGAAGACCGTTTTGACTACTACAAATCCGCCGAACTTATGGCAGAACTCAGAGCTGGCGCGCCTGCAGTGCTCATGCTTGCAAGTATGATACAGAGGGACGAGCATGGCAACAAGAGGATTCCCGTGCTGCTTGAGCAGCTGAAGCTGCGTATCAAAGACAGTGTTCCCATGCCGGACGATGACAAAGAGCGCCACTGGATCTTCACGATCGAACTTGAATACGGCAGTGGCCCAAGCCGTATGGGGTGGACGATCACACGCACAATCAGAGACATATACAACCTTCACTTTCGCTATCGATTTGCCATGAACAACGAAAAGTACATTCCGGGTCGTCTCGACCTCGGTGCGCGGCCGAAGCAACCCAAATTCCCCTACTCAGCCTTCCCATACCTACGAGGCGCCCGCAAGCAGGGCGACGAGAGTGACGACGGAGATCAAACCAGCAACCAAGGCGATGACACCGCTGGAGAATACACAGCGGGCGAGGCAACACCAGGTGACGTGACCCCTCAGGCAATGGCTAGTGATGCTGAGGGCCCCCATATGCCACCACGACGCAAGTCTCGTGCTAAGTTGCTAGGGATGCGACGTCGTTCGACTGGGCTTACGGATCCTGGAGAGGTGTCGAATGCTGAGGGCCCACTCAACGCAGCAGCTCGAAGACAAAAATACGTGGACAAACAGCGACGCATCCTGGAGAAATATCTGTCGGAGATGATCCGATGGCTCATGTTCCGAGCAGACAGCAATCGTCTTTGCAGATTCTTAGAGCTTTCTGCTCTCGGAGTGAGACTTGCCGCGGAAGGGAGCTATCATGGCAAGGAAGGATACTTGCATATTCAATCTTCCAAGGGACTTGACTTCAGACGTGTCTTGACGCCGACCAAGGTAATCGCCCGTCATAGCCGGAAGTGGTTCCTCGTGCGACAAAGCTACATCGTCTGCGTCGAATCGCCGGAGAACATGAACATCTACGATGTATATCTGGTGGACTCTCGCTTCAGCATCGTTTCCAAAAGGAGCCCTCTCCAGCAAATTGGATCAAGCGACAAGAAGGCGGAAATCGATCTTACGGTCGAGGCACCGCCGGAGAAGCATCACACTCTGACGCTCAATACATCTGAACGCAAGGTTAGACTCTTCTCGAGAAACCAGGCTGTCATGCGACAGTTCGAGGAGTCAATCACGTCCATGTTGAAGCAGACTATCTGGTATGAGCCTAAGCGCTTCAATAGCTTTGCCCCTGTCCGCCAGAAGGTCTTTGCTCAGTGGCTGGTTGATGGCCGCGACTACATGTGGAATGTCTCACGAGCTATCAACATGGCACGAGATGTCATTTACATCCATGATTGGTGGCTGAGCCCTGAGCTGTACATGCGACGCCCTGCTGCCATCAGCCAGAAGTGGCGCTTGGATCGACTTCTGCAGAAGAAAGCCAGAGAAGGTGTCAAAATCTTTGTTATTATCTATCGGAATGTTGAGGCGGCTGTTCCTATCGACTCCGAGTACACCAAGTTCTCTCTCCTCAATCTGCACCCGAACATCTTTGTCCAGCGCTCACCGAACCAGTTCAAGAAAAATCAGTACTTCTATGCCCATCACGAGAAGATTTGCGTCGTGGACCATGACGTGGCATTTGTAGGAGGAATCGATCTGTGTTTTGGGCGCTGGGACTGTCCGCAGCATCCCGTTACCGACGACAAGCCAACTGGCTTTGAGTTGTCGGAGGCACCGAAAGACGCCGAACACTGCCAGCTTTTCCCTGGCAAAGACTACTCGAACCCCAGAGTGCAGGACTTCTTCCAGCTCGATGCGCCATACGCCGAGATGTACGACCGCGCACAGGTCCCGCGCATGCCGTGGCATGACATTTCTATGCAAGTGGTCGGACAACCAGCTCGCGACCTGACGCGTCACTTCGTCCAGCGATGGAACTATTTGAGACGCGGCAGAAAGCCCACACGCCCACTTCCGTTCCTCCTCCCGGCACCTGATGCTAAGATGGAGGAATTGGAGGCATTGGGCCTGACAGGCACATGCGAGGTGCAGATCCTCAGATCCGCTACTACGTGGTCCCTAGGCATCGACTCCACCGAGAAGAGCATTCAAACGGCTTACATCAAAATGATTGAGGACTCGGAGCACTTCGTTTACATGGAAAATCAGTTTTTCATCACCAGCACTGACGTGAATAACACGAAGATCACAAACCGCATTGGAGATGCTCTTGTTGACCGCATCATCCGTGCTCATCAGAACGATGAGGATTGGCGCTGTGTGATTGTTATCCCATTGATGCCAGGCTTCCAAAACACAGTCGACTCTCAAGGCGGCACCAGCGTGCGCCTGATCCTCATGTGTCAATACCTCAGTATCTGCAGAGGTGATCAGTCCATCTTCGGCCGCCTACGTGCGTTAGGCATAGACCCAGAGGAGTACATACAGTTCTTCTCTTTGAGACAATGGGGAAAGCTCGGTAGTGGCGCCCTTGTCACCGAACAGCTCTATATTCACGCGAAAGCAATTGTCGTCGACGATCGAGTTGCCCTCATTGGCTCTGCCAATATCAACGAGCGTTCCATGCGGGGTGATCGCGATTCAGAGTGCGCTGCAATCGTGCGCGACACAGACATGATCTGGTCGACAATGGCTGGCAAGCCCTACCGCGTTGGGCGTTTCGCATACACCCTTCGAATGCGCTTGATGCGCGAGCATCTCGGCCTTGACGTGGACGAAATTCTTGAGCAGGAGCGACAGCATGACATGGATCGCGAAGATTTCGAGAAGGAAATGGAAAAGATCTATCGTGAGGACTCGGGCCTTGACAAGAAAGATGATGCGCCAGAAACCAACAATGAGCTCACTAAGCCGACGACTTTGCGACTCCCCAGCTTCAACAATGAGCTCGACTACCATCGCGCTGCGTCTCTTTCGGATGTTGGCACTGTGTCGGACCACGAGGAGCACAAGGAGACTGACACTCGCGTTACTGGCAATGTGGCACATGATCTAGATGTGTCAGGCTTTGGACCAGATAGATGGAAGAGCGCTGAGGCTGCTGGTCTTGACGAGGGTCGGGACTCGGTCATTGTCAATGGCCGCGAAGTTTTGGTCAACCATATTGATGCCGAAGGCAAGGGTACACTCGATCAGCCAAAGGAACATCGCCCTGCATCGCCAAGCTCGGACAATCGCTATCTCGAGCCCAATGGCATTATTGGCGAGAGCATGCCACCCATGCCGGCCTTTGATCGACGGACTACCGACCAACTGGGCCTTTTGAGAGCCAATCAGTTACCCACTCTGCCAGTTGGAGACGACACAGACATTGGGGGCCCGGCCGTTCACTATGATCCTGCCACCGGACGCCCCATCAGCGGGGCATTCCATCCCATGGCTGCCGACATCAATACCGTGCACATTGACAAGGATTGTATGCAGGATCCGTTGGATCCTGACTTTCTGGACGAAATTTGGAATCGGGCGGCCATCAACAACACCAAATTGTATCGCCGGGTATTCCGCTGCATGCCTGACTCACAGGTCAGCACTTGGGCGGAGTATCGAGAATACACAGACTACGGCGAGCGTTTTCGCGCAAGTCAGGGCGCAAAGCCACGAACGGATACGCCCGAGACTTCGGGCAACAGCCATGTTCAAGGTACGTCGGGTGGTGCTGGTGTGAGCGCCCCTGGACCGGAAGCCATCGCCAAAGCAGCAGAGAACGAGGTCGAGAAGATCTCAGAAAAGATATCTGAAAAGGTCCCTCACCCTCATCTTCAAGGAGATTCAGAACAAACACAGCCGCCCAGCTCTCAGCAAAACACTCTGTTCGATGAGAAGCAAGCTCTGCGAGAAGCCGATAAGGCAAATGCCGAGTCTCAAAAACCTGGGGCCCTGGACACATCAACAACCGACTTCCGCCCACATGTCGAAGAATCGTCACCTGTCAACTCACCAGCGGACACACCTTTTCCTCCTCTTGATTCGACACAGAGCAAGTTCCTCGAGCCAACCCCGTCGCACAAAGATAGAGAGCGTCGAACAACATTCTCGACTATGGACAAGCCAACCTCTCGGGAAACAAATTCAGGCCCGTCGGGTCAATTCGGTTCCACAAGACGCCGCAGGCGCGGTACGACTAAGGGCAGCCGGCGCGGTTTCTCGATCGACGATATGCCGTCGCCAGCTGATGCCGAGGAGCTGCTCAAGTTGGTCCAGGGCAACCTGGTCCAATTCCCATACGACTGGCTCTTGACAGAGGAGCAGAACGGCAATTGGGGCTATCAGGTAGACGGAGTCTCACCCCTTGCGATCTAGTAAGCACCCGAAGCTCTTGTCAGACTACCTTTCCGCTTGCTAACAGCTATACAGTGACTAGTACGGCACCGATGGTGTTGTGTGCTCTCATCTCATGCATTCATATGGAGTTTGCAGCCTTTTGTGCCAGCGAGGTGCATTGAGAGACAGGCGAGGCGTTAACCTAGGATATTACTTGTTTATCATACGAACCAACATTGGAGTGTACACGAAGCTTGTACACGTAGT
The DNA here is from genome assembly GCA_021347865.1 of Sarocladiaceae sp. CBMAI 1973. Taxonomy (NCBI): domain Eukaryota; kingdom Fungi; phylum Ascomycota; class Sordariomycetes; order Hypocreales; family Sarocladiaceae; species Sarocladiaceae sp. CBMAI 1973. Next base: position 5,029 of record WNLN01000376.1, read on the forward strand.
CTTAATTTACACGTTTTACACTTTGTACATCGCCCTCAGGCTCAAACCCTCTCGCTGACCCAGATCGCACCTCGACAGCCTGCCCTGATCACGCCAGTTAGCAGCCAATGTGGCTCTGCCTTCTTCGCATCGTGTTCGACCGCATGATCCAAGTGCTCCAGCTCCTCGTCCCTAATCCTCCGAAGTGTTGAGACCAGCTCGCCAAGCTCCTCCCCAACGTCGTAACCTTCCGCCTGCCACTCCGTGATCATCTCCAGCAGTACCCTGATCTGTGCGTTGTAGTGTCCTCCAATCTCGGTCTCGACAGCCTCCGTACAGGCCATCGCTGCCTCGCGACCCATCATCGCAGTGCCCCAACCTAAGCCTGTAGCCATGACGGACCACAGCGGGTAGAGTGCTGTCGGGCGGACTCGGTGCTTGGCTATCAATGCGTTGAATGTGTCGAGATGGGCGGCTTCTTGGTCGTACATGTGTTTCATTAGGGGGCGGAGGTGAGGATCTCGTCGGAGGACCGGGGGTGTCTGTGCTGTGTAGATGAGGGTGGCTGCAAGTTCGCCGGCTTGATTAACCCGGAGCTGGATCGTGTCAGTATTATATGTGCTTAGGGGGGGAAGCTTCCGAGGGGACAAACGGCTGAAGAGAGAAAGTCTTGTTGTTCTTGCGTGAGAGGCTTGAGCTTTTTTGGCCGTGGTTCGGAGGACAGTTTAGCTCCTGATGCGGCTTCACTCCAGGAGCAGCCTGACGTCGAAAAGCATGCTGTAGGAACCATTGACCGGAATGCGACAGGCCTCCTTGACCCCACGCGGGCTACGCATCGTATTGAAGCCATGGTGGGAGCAATGTGGCGCCTTGAAGCCTGACGTTTGGCGCAATAGACTGTGAAGCAACTGTAGATCTTATCACCATCATCGAATGTTGGTTCTAGGGACGCCGAGGATCCACTGGACCCTCTAGCTCGGCAGCTCGACCGATTCGAGGTCACTGGCGGCCCTCAGTGCAGTGTGCGGACTTAGGTTCAGCCGGCGACCGTCCAGGTTAGCAGCGCGCGATGACATAGCAGGGGCCTGGCCACCCAACGCGGGTGCCCTTCACCTTTGAGCTGTGGCTGCGCCAAAGGCTGTGCGCGAAAGGAAAGTTATCCTTCTTTTCTCCTGCCAAAATCCTCACAACCTTGGATCAATCCCGACTCGCTGCTCGAATATCTGAGCTGGAATCCTTGAAAATAAACTTGATTGCTCAAAAACCGACTCCATCGCTCTTATTCCGCATCTTTAAGTCGCACGCTCAAATCAACCTCGGCGCGTTGAACGGACAGAACTCGACATCTTGAATAGCAACACAAATTATCTCAGCAGGGGCGCACACAGCGACTTCACGGAGCCGCCATGTCTGACATTGACGACGAGCTTCTTGCCCTCGCCGGAGGAGACTCCGATGGCGAGGGTTCCATGGACGGCGGCCGGGACCTGTCAGCCTCGCCACCGCCAAAGAAAAAGAAGGCTGCCGCGAAGAAGACAAAGCGAAGGGACAGAGACGATGATTCTGAAGAAGAGGGTGAAGCGTGAGTGCAGCTACTGTCCTGAGATCATGCGAATGAGCGAGGATACCTTGTCTTGTTCGTCCCGATCGTCTTTGCTTCCCAAGTAACTAATGTCGTCCCATGCAGCTCATCGGCGCCATCATCACCAAACTCCCTCGCATCAGCAGCCATGGACGAGTCAGATTCCGACGACGAACCATCTGGCAACCGCGGCTCAGGGGGTGCTGCGTTGGATGAGGATGAGAAGTATCCGGTCGAAGGAATGTACCAGAGCGAAGCAGAGAAGCACCGCATCATGAACATGCGGGAAGTCGACCGAGAACAGATTCTTGCGGACCGTGTGGCAGAGATAGAAGCTGTGCGCCGCAACCGCCTCCTTCGCCAGATGGTCGCAAGCGAGGAGCGCAAGCAGGCTAAGAAGAAGCGCAGCGCCGATACCGCAGAGCTTGAAGACGACTCAAGACAGCCCGCCAGACAGAGGACTGGCAAGCGTGAGACAGCAATGGAAGTACTCAGGAGACAAAAGGCCGAAAAGCAGACTCGGCGGGAGGATAATGAGAGACGAAGGGCTGATGGTTTCTCCCCACGAGGAAGAATGCTTGACGATGATGAGAGCGACGATGACTTTGGCCGAGATCGTCGGGATAGGACCCGGAGCCCCGAGGCCGAGGTGTCTAAGGAACAACCACCACCAGAGCTCAAGGACTACGAGCGTGTACGACTTGGTCGAAATGAGTTCGCGCAGGTCTGCTTCACACCAGGCTTCGAATCATCGATCACGGGCTGCTACATCCGTATCGCGCTGGGCCCTCATCCGGAGACTGGCGTCGAGCAATACCGGATGGCGCTCATCAAGGGTGAGCTGAAATGAATGCCTGACAGATCATGTAACCAGACTGACAAATGTTTAGGGTTCACCACAAGCAGACCGTACGCGCTTAACGGCCCGGCTGGTGCTTTTGTGACGGATCAGTACGTCAAAGCTGCTCATGGTGCTGCGATCAAGGAGTTTCCCTTCATTGCTGCTTCGAGCGGAAAGTTTACTGAAGTAAGACGACCATTCTCAATATTTGCCACGCTCACCACTAACCTGTTATAGTCGGAACTCAACCGTTACACAGTCACCTGCAGCAATGAGGCCGTTCGCCTTCCCACAAAAGCTACGTTGGCGACAAAGGTGGACGACATCAACAACCTGATCAACCACAACTGGACGCAAGAAGAGATCAAGGCAAGGATTGCAAGGAGAAATGCGCTCACAAAACAATTCGACCCTGCCGAGCGCGAGCGAGTTCGTCGACTTTTGCAGGAAGCAACCACTAAGGGTGATCAAGAGAAGATCGACGAGCTCACGGAGGAACTCGACAAGCTTACCACGAACCGACTGGCTTTCAAGACCAGTCTGGGTCAGGATAAGTCGCGGGGTGCGAAGAAGGTCGAGTCAGAAATGGACCGACTTGCAGAGCGCAACAAGCTCAACCGAGCGCTCAATGCGGACATTGTGCGCAAGGCGCAGCTCAAGGACAAGATGAAGGTCATCGAGATGGAGAAGGCCTTTAAGCGTGGCGAAAACATCAAGGACGACCCGTCAAGAAGGTTGCGGGCCCAGGCTTCGCAGGATGGCAAAAAGAACGGACCAGCGGCGGGCAGTACTACGAGCACACCGGCCAATGGCACACCAACGGTGGGACCAACTAAGGGGGCCAGTCTGCCGTCGCATCTGGCGAAGCTGCAAGAAGAGAAGAACGGAGTGCCAGGGATCAGCAAGCCGCTGATGGATGATGATGTTATCGGCTCGCTGGATCTTGATATCGACGTGGAGATATGAGCGTCCGTACTTACAAGGCTCGGCATTCCATGCGAAGCCCCCGGAGGTAGACTAGTCACGAGTGAATAGACTCTCGCGAGTTTGTGAGATAGAACATTATTACAAGCGTATTATGGAACAGACTTGGTCACAACGATCAATCATGATTCTGACCGTGTCTGATGACTCGACTGAGATCCCACATGCCTCTAATCTGACAATGTATGCTCATCGTCCCGTCATGATCCATTGCCACAGTCATGCTGTACCATCACCACGCTTAAAGAAGTCCACCCGACCAAAATAGAAGTTCCTGGCCAGAAGTAGCATCACGGCGATCTGAACAAGGACCGACATTGCCGCCGCACTCAGGAGTGACTTCGCTCGACTGCGCAATCCGACCCTCTCCTTTTCCACTCTGCCGTCCTGCTCATCTTCCCACCTTTTACAGACCTCTAGGAAGAGCTTTGGGTCATCCGTGATAACTCCATCAATGACCTTGGCACCCTGCATAGCCTTTTGCGGATCGTCATTCTTGTCGCCTACAATTGACGATGGCTGTGCTCTAAGGCAAGCATTCTTGCGAATGCACCATCTCATCCACCGCTCGCTGTTCACGGTCCAGACGAAGAGTTGACGATTATCTTTGCGCACTTTGCGAAGGAAGTACCAACCGACTGGTCCTATCAGGGACATTTGGTTCATATTCATGCCCATGCCGGGGATGCGGAAGAAATGCCGTGAGTAGAATGGGGATATGGAGATGTGGACTAGGGGGAAGGTTGGTAGTAGTCGGCGAGCGACTGTGGTGAAAGATGCCTAATGAATATCAGTCAGTATCATGAAGCAACTGAAGGCACTGGAGTGAGCTGTACGTACGTTCCAGCAACCGAGGACAATTCTCTCGTTCCAAGGCCGAGAAGTAGATGGATTCTTTTCCATGGCTCTTGCAATGGCGCTTAGAAGAACAACAGCTGGGTCATCAACCTATATCTGCGTGTCAGCTTGCCCTTCAACACGCTTTCAGTGTCGAGAACAGATAATTACTGACTTTGATGTCTAGGACTATCCAAATTCTCTCATTCTTGGGCTGGTTCAGCCAGGCGAGGACATCCTCGAAGCGGGCCATGGGCTGGTGAGGTTTGCGAAGTGTGCGCCACCATTGGATTGATTCCCATGAGCAGTCGCTGATCTTCTGATCTACACCAAAGCATCTCTTCCCCGTAGGATCCTGAGCGTTTCATGTCAGCAAGTACAATGGTAAGAGTGACTGTTGTTATGGTCAGCTGGCTGGTGCTACTGGAGTGACCACTTACATGGGACATGACGACCACGCCATCTGCTGTGAGATGCACATCCGTTTCAATGGCATGAGCGCCAATATCGACAGCCGCATCGAAAGCTAGGATGCTGTTCTCGGGGTACTTTGCCTTGTAGCCTCTGTGACCGATTGCTTGAGGGAGGTAGCGTTGAGGGTCCCGGGACGAAGGGATGGCATCTGCCCACGGAGCTGCGTACCAGGTCAGCCATCCTGTCATTTATCTTTAGATGCTTGACGAATAATACCTCTTGGGGCGGCTGCCATTTTGTTGAGAAGTGGTTTCGTCTCGACAGTCATTGTCGTTGTTAATGTTGGTCGTCTGGCGTGGACGAAGCAATGCCTAGAAAATAGGCTCGTGAGGAATGCTGGCTTCAATAATCGATGACTCGCAGTGCTTAGATGTCAGAGCAGCATAGCCCCGTTAAGTAAAACCACGGTCGAAATGTCTTATGACAAACAATCTAGAAGAGAACTTCAGCGACGCAAGTCGATGTATGAATTTGATGGCATTGCAGAGAGATCAATGACGGATCCGCGGTCGGGGTCTCGGGTTCGGAGTTGGCGGTGCACGTGTTGGGGTTTGCTGTCGGAGGCTTCGGCTGGAACGCGCCACTATCATACCTTATTTCCGGAGCACCTTGGAGTGCCATTTAATAATAGAATATTGGGACAAGACTTGTGTTGTGCTTCGCTATGCGAGTATGTTGCAGGCAACAGACGTATAGCATGTTGTCAGTCGTGTTCTGCTCCTACAGTAAGCACGGGCACTGGGGTCCTACAAGGACTCTCAGGCGAGTCTTCAAATTTGCTTGGCGTGCCATTTGGTACATTGATGTGCCGCATCAGAGCAAGATGCCGCCTGTAGTAACTATGGACAAACTCTCGGAAATTGGTTGAACTGCTTGCTCATCGGACTACAGGTAAGTCTACTTCTTGTGTCGTTTGTACGACTCGCATGGGTCTCGTCCTTCGCGAAATAATCTCGCAATCTTGTATTTGGCCGTTCTTTGCAACATTTATCTAACAGGGGAGACAAAACACTATTGCCAGCGCGAAATTTCTTGCTTTGTGGGCAGGCGTATTTCGAGGACTGGTCGCAGATGGTCGAAGTTATCCGGGAGAACGGCAAGTATAAACGCAGGGGTAAGAACTTTAATCCACCATCATAAAACTGAGAACCACAAAGTCAGTAGGTACTTTGGCTCACGGGCCTGCGTCAGATGGAGCGCCGGGCCAGTCTTACCAGCCTGTCAGCTCTCCATGTTGTGCAATGCACCAGTGGTTTTACACAGATCAGTGAGCCGCACCATGCGAAATCCACCATGGAAGCCTTAGAATCTTCTGCCGTCTTGCTTCCTTCTGAAAACTTGTTCAGGCGCATGCACTTGAAGCTCGCCAGTAAGGTCTTCGCATCCTTGCCAATGCCGCCTTCGCCATCGCTTTTTGCCCAACCAACACCAACGAACCACACGCTCTTTGTCCATTGATCGTATCGCTCAGTCTCTCCAGGGTCAGACAGAACAATAATTGCAATTGTATTCAGGTAGTTGATGCGCTCATTGGTCTTGAGTTGGCCTGGAGACTTGCCCTTCATGGATTCATGCGGGCAGCGCATGTCTCAACGCTGTCCTCGTCTTCAAGGAACTCCTCTGAGTCCTTCTAGTGAGCCACGAGTTGTCGCCATCACCGTGAAAGACCCTCTGCGACTGTGACTTGCATTGAACAGCGGTCGAGCTCGCTGCCATAATACTCTTGAGAGACATTGTAGCCACTGAACTTGATAGAGGTTGTTGCGTTGGGATCCTTGAGAAGGTCGGCTAGGAGTCTGGCTGCGCTGTAGAGGCGGTGTGCAGCAGTACTACAGCTGACCTGATGGATGCGGTTCTCATCGCTGATCTTTTTCGATAGAAGCTCTCTGATAATAGTGCAAGATAAGTTTGGTGTCGTGCTTGTTGACGGTCCGCATGTGCAACGACAGTAGAAGGGCCGCGAGTTCGCCCACACAGGTGTATATCTGGCTCTTATGCAGTACAATTCAAGCATACGAACTGTATTACCTCAGTACAAGTAGTCGGTCATCCGGGTCTGAACTGTTCAACATGATTTTCACAAACAAGACCGTTACTTCGCCGAGACTTGGCATACACTTCAGTCTCTGTGAACCGAGGTCACTTGACCTCAAGTGCAGCTACAGCCCCATCAGAACTAAATGAAGCCCTTGCTTGTCGCTGTTGGGAGCTTTGCAGCGCCATAAGCCAAGAACCTGAAGTGTCGAATCATTTCCTGGCTGTGCTTTCGCTTGATACAGCTTTGTATTCTAGAATAACCTCATGTGGCTCCGGGACCTGTCGATCAGGGATTCTCTACGCCCGACCATGTACCAGGGAAAGGCCTGGTCGTGTCTGGGGCGATGAAGCGTCAAGGTTTACTATCGAAAATGTCCAAGTTCCTCTCGTGAGCGGGTAGCGGCAGGACGCTTATGAAGAGAAGTTTCACCTCGTACAACAGCCCCCACAATAGATGCGGCATGGGTTGGTAAACAAACGGCCGAAAGGACGTCTATGGTGAGCTCATGTGTCAAGGTAAGAAAGAAGGACAAGTATCACCGATAAGGGAGCATCTGGTCACAGCAAATACATTGTCTCTCAATATTGACATTGACCCGGTAAACGGATGCTTCATGCTATCATACAACAATTGCAGCTTCAAAAATACACGAAAGCCTCCCGCCGGGTATAGTGTAACATCCAGACCCGTTCGCCTCATGCGATGCGCTCCTTGTGCTAAAAAAAAAGAAGAATAACAGTGTGCCGACCCTAAAAAGCCAAAAACGCCAGAGGCAAAGCTCTCCTTCGCCTCGTGTGCAAGAACGCCAGTTCCACCTCTCCCTTATAATACTGTTTCGCAAGTTCTGTGATGCCTTTGCGGGGATGACCGTTCTGATAAACCGGTGAAGTGGAGAAAATGATGTTGTTGATGGACATGAGATACATTGTGACCGTGAAGTAGGTATGGTTCGATATGTGTGTGAGTTCAGCTGCGCACACGCAAATTTGCTCATTGGTGAGCGCTGGCACTCTCATCGAGCTGTGCGGCGACAGCCTCGCCTTTCTTTCCGCTGCGAGGCAGTGTACTGCACTTTGTCGTTGATTTGCTCCGTTTCCGCATGCGCGCAGCCTTGTGGACCACAAGCGGGCACAACGCGGCAACTTGTGCAGACCGTCTGTAGAAGATGAAATCGCCAGTCTTGCGGATACCTCCAGATAGGCGCAGCTTGTGTCTTGAAACAGAGGCGTCGTCGTCTGGTATGAGGGGGAGCACCTGCGGAGATGATTCACGGCCCTCATCAATTTCCATTTGATCCACTTCGAGCATCTGGTCACCCTGAGATAGCTCTGAGGGTAGCGTCTGACTCCTCGGTCTACCAGAGGCCTGGGTGCGCACGGTGTCGTTATTGTATCTGGGGTCGACGCTCACAACGTAGTCCGTGGGAGAGGGTGGGCCTTGCGTCCTCCGTCTCCGAAGTATTACGTCCTTTTGGTACTGCTGGAAGACAGGGTCATTCTCGATATCTTCAGCGTCAGAATCCGCTTCCAACGGCGCTGGTGATTGGTCGTCGAAGAAGGATTTCGCTGGGCCTGTCGTCTGACTCTTGAGAGCGAGTGACTCCAAACGTAATGTGTTGGCGAGTTGCTGAAGAAATTGTGAGTGAGGTGCGCTGGATGTTGAGAAGCGCTCGGGTGCATATACGGGCTCTTGCGTAGTCGCCTGGTGTTGGTCCGCTGGTGCGACTATTGAGCAGATAGGGTCGGTAGCCGGAGGCTCGGCCTCTAATGACGGGCTCATGTCGTCGTTACATAGCGAGTGAGTTGTGATTTGAGATTCAGTTTCCAAGATGGGCGAGACATCACGGGAGGCCTCGCCCGGCCAGTCGCCTGCCTCGTTCATGGACTGTAGCGCGACATCGGTGGCAGCCTTCGAGTCTGAGGCAGCTGTCCTGGGCAGCGATAGCGATGTGAGAGAGGTGCAGCCAGGCTTGATTAAGAATGTCGTTTTGTCAAAGCCATCTAGTTGAGCGCCGTCGTGAGTTTCCGCCGTTCTCCGAACGAATGTCGTACAGACTCAATTAGAGTTGGGGAGATTGTCGGGACGGCAAAGGCTGGAGGAACGGGGGGAACGCCGGGAGTAATAAACGGGATCGAGCACGACTTAGGCGACCAGGGACTCGGGTGGGATGGGTGGAGTAGATTTCGCGATCACAGACCAGGAGCGCGACGAACATCCAAGAGCTCGGGTTGGAAGAGACTGCCGTAAGCTGAAGAGAGTAAGGTACAACTATGAGGAAGCGGAAGTCCAGTTTGGGTGGGTCGTAGACGCATCGAAGTCTCGAATGGAAAGACCATTAGCGGAGGACGAGACAGACGAACCCATGCACCACTGGAGTCCAAGGACACACTAGGAGGGGCGCAAATGGTGCTGGTGAGGGTTGTGGAGGTGGTGCGGCGCCGACCTGGACTGGTTGGTTATTCGGCTGGACTGGGTAAGGTGAAGGAGGTAATGTGGGTTTGAGTGTGGGCGAGGTGCGATAGTCGTATGGTTCGCGCCGTTGCGGGAAATGACCATGGCGACAAGCTCGAGGGTTTGAAGAATGACGACACGGTCTTGTTGAGACATGGAATTCGCCTGGTGTTGAGTTGACGATAGCAAGTGGCTGTCCATTGGCTGAGGTAGGATCAGCCGGACGATAGTGACACCGGATCGACGAGGCGTCGGCCTGAAGAAGCAAAGAAGTCCTTCGTGGCCACATGGGCAGCGACAATGCCACCTGGAGTAGCATCGACCCAGACGGGCAACAGTAGAGCCGAACAGAGTCAGTGACGCACCAAGGCCAGTTGCGTTGCGACCGATGCTCATCGGTTTGCTCGGCGTCTCCACCGACGAACCCATCACGGTGCATCCACCCTGGTCACTGACCCTGGCCATGGCCCCTGCGCCAGATCGCTCACCGTGGGCCATCGTCCTCGCCTGTACGGTTAGGTACGGTAATCTGAGGTAGCTTCCTGCTCTTCTCGTCTTCATCGTGAGCATTCTTCCAATGTAACTCCAGGTGCTCGTGCTTTGTTGAGTCGCATTATGCTTGATGCATTGTGCTCGTCAGGTTCCCTCTTCTCAACCGGCATTCCTCCCTAGTAATTTTGAGTTTGCTGCCGTTTACCAGTCCGTTTCTCCCAGCTCCCAGGGTCTCGGATCCCAGCGCATTCCGTTGGTACTTCGTTGCTTCTTCTCGGGTCCCGCCTGGTGGTCTTTGCCACGTTCTGCCGCGTGCCTATTGTCTCAGTCTTAGTGCCAGACTCGCAGTCGCCCTTGGACAAATTCGACTAGAAGCCATGCGTCACTAATATTCGTCGCACCTATGCCCAGCGACACATATCCGACTCACCGTCATCTCCATTCTTGGAAAAAACGAGATCGCGTCTGGAATGCCTGGCCCCTCCAGAGATAGCAGGCGGTTGTGGGTGGCCCGTAGTGCCGCATCGCGCATGCATGTGCATCCCTGACATGCAAAGCCTCGACCATCAATGCCCCTGGCTTCTCCGCGAAGCAACTCAAATGCAGTTGCACCCATCAAAAAATACCCCGGCCAGTTTCTTCACATCGAGCGCCCAGGGACAATCATTTCCTCCAACGGCCCGGATCGACAACGATCCCAACAGATGTTCGTCTCATTTGCCGTCGATGCTTCAGCTCGGTATTGTGATACATGATCCAGACACACAAGCCAAGGCCTCCAATACACAATGTCCAGTAATGTTGCAAGGCCCCGAGGCCATCTCAAGACTAGGAGAATGGCTAAGACGCCACACGAAGCTGGTCCGACTGTTGACAGCTTGCCATTCGTACACCATTCCCAAGCCAGCCTTCCTAAAACGCATTGGACCAGCGACAACTCGCCCGTAGCCATGCCTGCCTCTGTCCCCTATTAGTTCCAGACGTAGCGAACATGGCTTGCTTCAAAGACGAGTCCCGCATCTGCTCGGCGCTCTTGTATTGCCTGCAATCTGGTTGCACATTGTTGTTTCCAACTCTGAGCTAGCAGACAGTCCCAGGGTCATGCGCCCGCAACCTGCGATAGCCGAGCAGCCCTGGATCATGTGGTTTGGGAACGCGAATCGTCGCCATTGGGGTGCCCTCAGTCTTGTGCAGCGCCGAGGTTCGTCTCGAATGCCGAGATGCTGCCTATTTCCTGATGGCTATCTCTTATGGAACTGCTACCGCCAGTCTGGCAACCCGTCAAACCCAGTCTTGGAGCTCCAAAGTCAGACTAAACAAGTGGCGGAACGGGTTGGCGGCCGACCAAGAAAGCCACGCCCATTCCAGTGAGAGCAGTTTGGGCCAGCTGCGGGTTAGCTAGAAAAATTGTTAGCCAACGTCAATGGTGACAGTGTGTGATACCAGTTACTGGTGCAAGCCACATTCCTCATTCCAGGTGCAAATCTGGGGTGCCGCTCCGTCGTATCGCTTGGATGCATTGCTCTGACATGAAGACGCTACCAAGATTTGGGAGCCCTGCAAACCTGTGGCCAGGTCCCCCCTGTGATGTCCGAACACATGCAGGGCTGTAGACTCGTAGTCAACGCTGGGTCAGAAGCTGCCCGTTAGCTTACATTTGCCAAGGACTTCGTGCTTGGATCGCTGTTTTATCGTCCCACGGCTTCACCTTTCGCCATCTGCTCCACGATCAGAACTGCTTTCCTCGGACATCGACCCACTGACGAGGTTCGTGCTCTGGATGTGATCTTCTTCTTCTGCGGGACCCGGGCGTTAGGTTCGAGACTGGGGCAAAGCCAAAGCTGCATAGACTCCCAGGGCCGACACCCTTGACCATGTCTTGTACTTTACCAGTCATTCAAGCTACCGAATGCCATCCGCTCGCTCGTTGAGTTCTGTTCTTTGCTCTCGTTGACTGTCCAGCGTAGTCCACAACACGTCTGTACGGAGTGACCGGCGCTTCGTGTCTGGCCCAAATGTCGATAGTCTCTCGTGCGAGGCAATTCGCATCAGACAATCGCAGAGTCTATCGACCCCATTCTCATGGAGCCAGACCGACTGCGTCCTGTGGCTGATGTTTCCGAATCCGATAGTGTCAGCTTGGGACTTGAAGTATCCGCATCGTGACCCATCGTCAAGGCCTGACCCTTGCTCTGTGGGCCTCGAGAGAGCGGTCCGTCGCGCGATTTGCGCACTGCGGGCTACTCTTATCAATCAATCCATGCCCGAGTCTGGCGAGCGGGAATGCTTCCTAGGAGGGCCGTGCGCAGTGTTTTCGTGCTATGAGCTGTCTCGTTATGCACTACAATGGCATTGAGTATCGAGATCCTTTCGACCTCAGATCTTGACTGCTGGTTTAAGATAGTGTATGCATAATCCTGCATCAGTGTCTTATGCACAGCATGCTCGTTGCCATAAGCCAAGCTTCTACTAAGCGAGGGGCTAGTAAACCGAATATGTAACCCCCTGCAGCCTCGGAACGGACGATTCGTATCACAAGAGTCTTACACGATAGCCAGAACAGGCAATAGGGTGAGGACTTCGAGAGCTGACATGTGCCCGACGCTCGTGACCTGGCGAAGTCAGCAACCGTCTAAATGGTAATAAGCGTGCGGACTTGACTTCCACAAGAGGAACGTGCCTAAGCCACAGTCTTCAACACAAATCCCATATGCAGCACCTGCCCTTGGGGTCATTGCAGGCTAAAAAGGCACACACGGCTGGCGACGCCGTGATGCCGGGGTCTCTCCGTGGATAGTCGCGGTCTCATCGGGCTGAGAAGGTCACCCATGCACGAGCACTCTAGAAACCTTCGTGCAAGCTGTCAGACCAAAATGCGCGCAGATCTCGCATGTCATGTGAGCTCCGCAGCAGATGTGTTTGAAGCCAGTCGAACTAGATGTTTCACCCGCTTGGCGGTATTGATTGTCGAAACGTCGTCAATTATTTGGTACCTGAGCCAAAAAAGGTTCTGACCCGGGACAGGACCCTTTGTCCCAGGACTGGCACGATTTTGAGTCAGTATCTGCTCAAGTCAATACCGATCAATAGACGTGTTATGGATATTCCACGGCCGTGGAAGTTCTTATGTGAAATGGGACGAAGGAAGACTGACAATTTCTGTCATGGCACATGAGATGGGGAAGGTTGTGGTGGGTAAGATAGATGTGTAGGGTAGCTAGGGCGACTACCGTACCCATAATTCCTACGTACCTGAGCCAGCCCTCGGGCCTGTCCGAGACGGACGAGTAAATGTACCTTGCAGACATGGTACCGAGTTGCCCTTCGATTTCGAGACGGATTTCGACGGAGACACAATTCTCAAGACGTGTGAGCTCACTCCTGATGGTAAAAAGTGCGGACTTTGAGTATGTTGTCGGCCAATAAGATTAAGCGGCTGGGCGGCCTGATGGAGCCAAGATCCTGGCGGCGCGTAAGTCAGCGGTTACGGCACGGTGCAGTGCAGCGTTACAGTCACCGGATTGGCTGCAGTCTACGGCGAAGATGAATGAGCTTCGTCAATGGGTGGTCCGTCCATTGTGTTGCCTTGACGTGTCCAACTGCTTCCATCTCTTTGTCCTTCCCCGTCTCTTGTCCACCCTTCACACAACGACATTCGTCAAGAGAGCTGCGTAACCCTAATCCATACATCCCGCATGACAGCAGCCGGACCAACCCTGCATTCTCTGCATTCTATTTACTGCGACAGTCCTATCCCGAATTGTTTGTTCTTGGTGGCGTGTATGCCAAGCCGGACCCTGCAAGCTTAAGTGATATCGACTGCGGGGCAGCTCATCCTCTCGTCCCGGCAGCTCCAGACAGCTCTTGACAGCTTGCTCCTTTTCTTCTTATCTTTTCTCACATGAGATCGTCTTGTCCATCGGTAAAGTCGTCTGTCACGTAGATCAGAGGTCCAAGACGTTTGTTCGAGATTCGAAGCCATGTCTGGTCAACAGCAGCACTTCTATCCCCGTATGTCCCTGGCGCTTCCCCACGATCAACGGCTGTCTGAGCCAGGCCACTAACACTTCAGTCTCGTTGCAGCTCCTCCAGCTTCTGGAGGTCCACGTAAGTCGAAAATGTTGCGTCGCGCACATTGGAATTCGTCCTGACATTTGTCGCAGCTACTCAAGCCTCCCAACAACAATATGCTCCACCGCCTCCGAGCTCTCCTCCGGCCCAATTCTACTCCCCTCCTCCAGGGCAGGCGATGAACTATCCTCCTCCGCCTTCTCAACAACAAGCATCTCCCGCACAAAGGCAAAATTATCCACCCCCGCCTCCTCAGCAACACTCGAGCCAAGGGGGTCACTACCCTCCTCCTCAGCATACTCCATCTCCTCAGCTCTCACATTCGCCGGCACCTAGCTACCCTGCCCCTCCACAGCAGCAGCAGGCTCAGCATGGACAATCAAGGCTGTCTCAACAGTACGCCATGAGACCTGCTGCGACTCCAGACTCACAACGGCAATTCTCGCCGCCGCCAGATGGTCAAGCGCCACCACCATTCTCCCCTCCACCAGTGGAAGGCAGGGGCCCCAACGACTATCCCCCTGAGAAGCACGATAGCATTATCTCCGAGAAGCAAGATGACGCTGATTTCGAAAAGCCACCGTTGAACACCAGCAAGACGGAAAATCTCGTGGGAGGAGCACCAGCAGCTGGCCACTTCGTTGGCGCAGCGTCGACAGGCGATGATGTAGGCACCTTCAACGGAGGCAGCTGGCGCATCAGCCACCGCGACACAAACACAGTTCTGACGATTCAATTGGCCATTGGATGTCCTCTGCAAGCAAAGCCGGGTATGTTGCCTTCCTGTGGACGATACTGCAGTGTCTAACGGGTTTGCCTCTGTTTCTAGGTGCCATGATTGCGATGTCCCACAGCATGACACTCCGCGGATCTGTCAAGTTCAACATGAAGAAGATGATTGCGAATTCCGACATCACCACATCGACGTACACTGGACCAGGTGAACTGCTGCTGGCGCCGTATGCTCTCGGTGACATCACGAGTATTCGCCTCACAGGCAAGGAGTCCTGGTCCATTGGCCACGATGCATACCTCGCCTCTACACAGGGTGTCATCAAGGACTATAAGCGACAAGGCATCGGAAAAGCCATGTTCAGTGGTGAAGGGCTTTGGGTTGCTAAAATCAGTGGAACGGGCATCTTGTGGATCGGCAGCTTCGGCGCCATCATCCGCAAAGACGTGAGTGCATACTCCACCATAACAACTCCATCATGTGTTTGGCTACTGACCACCGGATACAGATGGTCGAGGGAGAAAAGTACATCGTAGATAACGGACACTTGGTTGCCTGGAACACCAAGTACATCCTAGAGCGTGTAGCATCTGGAGGCATCATATCCGGTATTGCATCTGGCGAAGGCCTTGTGTGCAAGTTCACCGGTCCAGGAACGGTGTTTATGCAGACACGCAACGCGGTAAGTGACTCAAACTGCATAATTTGTCACTATATGGGATTTCGTCTGATCATGCAGCAGAAAGCGTTTAGCGCCTACTTGGGAGGACAGGCCTACCAGGGATAATGATGTGCCCTGCTCGTGGTTTCCATATGGAAGCACTTCAAGTTTGTCATCACTATGGGAGCAGCATGGCGCTTCTGAGCTTCTTGAGTTTGATTCGGGTATTTCTGGGTATCGCCTTGCACAATATATACCATATCTCTGCATCCTGCAACTCTCTCTCTATTCTATGAAAAAAAGGAAGAAACTCGTATGCAGCTCGCACGAATCACAAAAGGTAAGCGTATATGTAGACCTCCTCATCACGTCATCGAGACCTGTTGTTTTGCACAGCTGCGAGCAGTTGCTCCCGGATGACTCCTACTGGGTGTCGGAGGAGGTTCTGCAAGAGGGTCTAGCCACCGCCCGTCCGCTGGCCAGCTCACCCTTGGGGATCGACTCCTGCATTCCATGAGGTCGGATGGCATCTTGAATCCTAGAAATTGCCCCTGAGTCTCCTCTCGTTCAGATCTGTCGTTCCTTCTTTTGTCCCAACCTACCTTCCTGCTTTCCTCCTACTTTGCCTCAACCTCAAGGTCCTCGCCTCACCCCTTCCTCCTTCATTTCCGCTCTTTCTCTCCACTCATTGAGTGAGAAGCACATTCGCCGAGAAAGACCATCACTTTCCAGCGGGCATCTTGCGATCCCGCTAGCTGCCGTCAGGGAGTTTTGGAACCACACTGCTTCCACTGCTGCCTCCTGCTACCCCCTGCTCTTTTTCTCCTTCTCCACCATCTGAGGCCCAACAACAATTCGAGGTGCACAGAGCACTTCTAGTAGCGCAGCAAGATTACTTCTCTTCCCGGTCAAAGCACATCGTTGCTCTTGTCTTTGGCTTCAAGAGTCTTCTTGGACTTTTCTGCCTCGATTGCACCATCAACCACTCGACTCGGACGTCACAACCAAATTATCAGGATTGCAGCAGGTTCAGTATCTCGACCAGTCTTCTCAGCGTCACAGCGTTCTCTTGCTATACTGCACACTGGGAACTATCACTTCTGTTCTTTCGCCACTGAGTTGCTCTGTAAGTAGCTCAAACTACTCGGCGAGACCCTTGAGATCCCCACAGACCAGTACGGCATGCACTCGGATGTTAACTCACAAGAAGTCCATTCTCTGACCCTACTCCAGGTATTGGAATCGGCCTTGCTAGTTCATGCATCGTCGGCTCAGCCACACGACCTCCTTGACGAGTTGAAATTTGAGTTTCATGTCGTCTCCTGAAGTTCAACGTCGAACTCCCACTCGTGCGAAGACGCAACGTGGCCGACAACTACCGAACAACACTTCTTGACACCTGGTGTCAACAGAAAGCTTTGCATCTTTCGAAAGAATTATGGCGCCTCCGTCAGGAAGCTCGTTGGTAGACACCAGACCAGGTCATTCTCTGGGACAGCTCCGAAGCTCCGAAAGAGACCAGCGTACTGGACACACACCTCGCAACGGTATAGCCGAGAAGGGTGTACCTCCGAACCGACCAAACAAGGCCTTGAAGGATCTCAACTGGCGCTCTCGGGCTAGTGAGAATGAACCCCACGAGGACGCGGTGTTGGTGAGCAGCGATCTGAACCTGCTCCCCGTATCAAAACGTCCAAATAGCAAGAATCAGATAAACTCTATCGTTGATTACGAGGCTCGCGGTAGTCTCGATGAGAACACTCAGCCTTCTCAGACTTTCAAGAGCTTCCCTTGCTCGGAAGCCCTACTCAGCGACGATCACGCTTCAGGTGATACTGTCCCCCTGGGAGAAGACACTCAGGCGGCGGCCAGAAACACTGCAGACGGGGACATCATGTCCCTTGAGCGTGAGAACTGGGCTACTGTCAAGAGACATGTCCATGTCTCCGCTTCAGCGGGTGGTGGACCCTTACTGTCTATCATCAAGTTGCAGCCGGTCGCGGGGATACCTGGCGACACTACTTCAAGCAATCCCTACTACGGGCCCAACGGTGTGCACCATGTGAGAATAGTGCGACTTGACAAACGTGAGACCTCAAGAACTGGTGTCAACACTTCCTCCGAGTCTCGAAACCGCCACATCACCAGGAATCAGTCGCACGGGGATGGGCAGTCGAGGTGCATTTGCGAAGCCGAGCTACAATACCATGGCCAAGGGATCTCAACAGCATGCTTCTGATAGCTATCAAGAAGCAGGGCCGAACGATGCAGGCAGCATGCCGTGGAACGATGAGCTAGGTCATCCTGCTTCTACCTCCCAATTTGGCACCACCTTCCCCCAACAAGCTCCTGGTTCTCGGCAGGACTATCCAGCTTCGCATCCCGCTAGGTACGAGAGACTTTTACAGAAGCTCAAGGAGAGATACTCCCCAAAACCCGACCCTGACGGCTCTTGTAACAGGAACAATTCATTTGAAGCAAGGGAAGTGCAGACATCACAGGATACCCAGATTCATTGGCATCAACAGTCTTCGGATAGCAATCGCAGGACCCTGTCCCAAGATGTTTCAGGAGATTCAGGATATGCATCTCTCACGTTCGGTAACAATGGAAGCGACAGGTCCGTCTCTGGAGGATCGTCTGGACTTCAAAGCAGACAATTCAAAACCTTGATCTCCAATCAGTTCAACCCTCGTGCTCGAGATTTCCTCCCCTTGAACGACGCTCGAGACCCGACTGCTAACCAGAACTCCTCCAGCGAGTCTATGCCTGCCGTTAACAACGACTTGATCAAGATTGCTCCGCCTCAGGCGGCTATCCCAGGGTATGTCAATCCATATGTTCTCCCGGCGATGTCGCCCATGACAATGCCTACCTTCAGCGGACCATCCTCCCTATTGCCATTGGCAACCAATTCAGTCGGAGGATTGACCTGGCCGCTCGAAGCTCACCCAACCAATATCACCGGACCTGGACTGACCTCCTTGATGAGCAGTGCGCAGATGAATATAACTCCAGGGAATGCTGCTGCAGTACCCTCTTCTGGAGAAGCAGGACAAACTCAACCCGTGACTCGTGAAAAAGGAGTAGCCACTCAAGCCCGCCAACGAACACCAGTGGTACCTTTCCATCATCAAGCCGATATGAGTCTGCTTCAAGTTGTGTCAGTCCCGATGCCCGCTGGCTTCGTGCCGCCGGCTCTTTACGGGATTCGTCCCCAGGATTATGGACGTCTGGCTCCCCCGTATGGACCCCCGCGCCCCGTACCCAGACCTCGTTGTCCTAATGCTATGGCACAGAATGAATATGAGGCCTGGATCGAACACCAGAAGGCCATCACACCCGGATACGCGCTGGAATGTCGGCTGAGGCAGCAGCATCGTGCCCAAAGAAAGCTTCAGAATTGTCAAAAGGCTTCTGGCAATGAGAAGGCGGAATCGGAGGTAGCTGCAATTCCTGAAAAAGCGCAGTCAGTCAGCGCCTCGGTCTCATAACTCCACGGAACGGATGGGCATGAGAGGCCGCCAAATTCCTTTCCGGGGAAGATTGAAGATTTACTCTTTTTGGACGAGTTCAGTGCTATTCGTCACCAGGACTGGTATTGCTACGCCATTTTGGCTGCTATCGGAGTTTCTGTCGACGTTGGAAGAGAGTCGTTGATGGCTTGTTCTCAATGGAATTGGATCACTTGTACCCGGCATTGCTGCCAATCATGGCGAAGGGTTTCCTTCTCGTACCATCTTATTTACTTGTTCCCTTTTTGTTTTTCAAGGCGACATTGTTTCATCCAAGGCTCGTGAGCCGCCACATAGCTTAGCTCAAGGGGATATTCTGTCGACCGTCCTCATTGGAAAATGAGCCGCCAAGTGGTCGAAAGGATGGAATCTTGGCGATCACAGGGTTGGAATGTGCGTATTATTTGGACCGAAAGAGTACCCGCCAAGGGCTTCTTCCAAGAGGACATCGGAATATGAGATATTTGTCATACATTTCATCCGCTCAATTCATACTAGTGCAAATCGTTTGCGACGACTGTACTACCTAAATAGGGATGCGAGGCCTGTCCAGGCACCACGAAACCCTTTTAGAGCTTGGACATGCATATGACCGCGGCATCATGGACGATGGCTGATCATATACGACACAAAAACGTCAGCGATTGAGACGACAATACGATGTTATAATTGTGATGTGCTCTTGCTAGGTTCTCGAGGTCTAGGCTCTGCTGTAGCGAACTAGGTTGGCTATTGACCATGAAACCTATTATTAATGCAATGGCTTGATGCAAGAAAGGCAACGAGTAGA
This sequence comes from Sarocladiaceae sp. CBMAI 1973, assembly GCA_021347865.1. Taxonomy (NCBI): domain Eukaryota; kingdom Fungi; phylum Ascomycota; class Sordariomycetes; order Hypocreales; family Sarocladiaceae; species Sarocladiaceae sp. CBMAI 1973. The sequence continues at coordinate 24,477 of WNLN01000376.1, forward strand.
TTGGGATACTGTTGCCTAACATGAGATCGAATCGTACTGGAAAAGCACCCGGCAAGGCTGAAAGCTACACAAACCTAAGCGATTGTTTGCGGCATTGTGCAGAAGGCAGCGCTTCAAGACCTCATGTTGCCAGATCCTGAAGCGGCTCAGCTGCGGGATATTGTCAATATTGACCTTCCAACGCTTGATCTTTTGCATCGCTTGGTAGCTTTGCAGGAGCGATAATGATTCAGTGGAGTATTTTCTAAGGCGCCGTTGGACTTGCCATTGGAAAGGGGAGGCTGTTGTTACATGAGGTAGTTGGTGCCGATGATCCTCTCACCAAGATAATCGCATGAAGGGATTCGAAAGTGGCCGTTATTTGTGTATTATTTGGAAGGACGCCGTAGTATTTCTAGAGGTCAACTACCTCGAGGTCTCCCTTGGTTGTATCAATATCTGTTGGTAACATAGACAACTTCAGCCCGACGATTATGCATGAATATCCGTACACCCAGGCAAACATTTCATGACATGGCCAGTGATCGGCATAATATAAGGATCAGGTAATATGTCTCTTCTCAAAAGCAATCATGTGTCACATTAATTATCCTTGCCCAACACCCTGCTAGCCTATTCACAGTAGGAAACTAAAATACAGGAAATCAACAGAGTTTGCTTGCCTTGCTTGGCTGGTACCAAGGCGCATGGTACCATTTTCAGTTCTCGGAGAGGCAGTCCTCACCCTCGGCATCCTGATCCTCCGATGGCGGAGAGCATGCTGCACCAACACTTGAGCTCCCCTTCAGAGGGTTACGGTGCTGCCAGCCGCCTCCGGCAACGGCTACAGTGACACCGACATCAGGGCTCGCAGCCCAGTCGGTCAGCGTGAGATCATGGTCTCCGCCGAAGAGCACGTTCTCTTCTTTCCCAGATGCTGCTCGTCCTAGATGGCAGGCGACATGTTCCATACGCTCATCCCAAGCGTTGGCGCCACGGAAGTCCTTCGAACAACCGGTGGCAGGACACTCCATAAACTCAGGTAGCTCGCACCGTTTCTTCTTTGCTGCTTCTTGGTAGACCTTGAGCTTTTCTTCGGCCTCCTTGAGCGTCTTCTTGTTGCCTGTGTCTCCACCGAGATGCATTCGGCGGACGTGTTGAGTGTAGAGGTCTTTGCGATTGAAAACGCTGCCATAGTTGGGTATTCCAGGGGCGGGAGAGCGTCCATGAGCGTGCAGAGGCTTAGCTTGACTGCAGTGATCCAATGTGCAGTGCCAGTAGTACAAGCCTAGATGCTGGGACAAGACATGCCTCTTCCATTCATTCTTGGCTCCGAAGGTAGAGGAGCACCCAGCGTAATGAAAGACGCACGTGAAAGCTCGACGATGCGAGGATCGTACATGTCTCTGGAGGGCAGCTGTGTCCTTGAAATCTTCGTTGCACATCTCGCAGTGTCCCAACTCCTGGTGACGAGGGAGGATCCGCTCTGGTCTGCTCAAGGGGTTTGACTGCGTTCGGACTGTTCTGTCTTGTACCGCAGCGCGGATTGAAGTTGATCGCCGGGCTGACCTCGGTCGCCGAGGTCTGCTCTCACGAGTTGAGCGTGGCACTACTCTCGTCGGCAGAGGCAATTGCTCAGTATCAGTCTGCTGAGCATCGTTGGCCTGGACGGAAGGAGCTTCTGGCAACATGTCTCCAGGGACAAGGTTGGGATCGATAGCACATTCGTCTGCCATCTGATACGGAGTTTTTGGGTAGTCCAGCCTCATGAAGTCGTCGTGGTGTTCGGCAGGTGGTGTAGAGAAAACTTGCTCAGGATTGATATCTGACATGTTGATGTACTGAGACCGGGGGATGTATGTTGGAGGAAATTGGGCATACTGCAGATGCTGTCCATCCCATTGATGCATGGGGAGCACCTTGTGGTCATGTGGTGGGGATGGGGCCGATAACTCAGGGGTAGTCGGACCTTGCGTGCCCTCATACATCCCGTCACTATCGGCAGGAGGGCTAAGGGCTACACTACCAGAGGAAGTGTGAGATTGAGAGGACCAGGTCAGAGAGTACTGTGACTGGTAGGAAGAAGAGAAGGCAAGGTTGACGGGACTTTCGTGGTTGACGGTGTCGAAGAATGGCCTCAATTTCTCACCAAGATACCGCTCCATCGACGACTTTTCGGCGTTATCGCTGCGATCAATGGGCGGCATGGTGGAGGCAAAAGTGTCCATGGCCTTCCACCAACGTTCGTCAGAGAAGAGCCCGTGCTTGACAAAATTGTTTCGTCCAGGCTTCAGATACCGGCAAACTGGACGCAACTTCTTTGGGAAGGGATATCGACTGAGATCAGGCGCTTGGAACTGAGGACCGAGCTGGCAGACTTACTCAGTCTCGAATAGGATGGCCGGCACTGATGAACCAGACTGAACAGGTAGATGAATATATTGACGTTGGTAATCTTGGCCAATGATCAAGACTCCGTGTTGTCGAGCTGCCTGAGTGGATATACTAGGAGCACAACTTCCAAATCCGAGACGGGAGTCTGTCATATATGATGACAAACGATGGAACGTCCAGGTCATTTTAAAGATGCAAGGACCGCGTAAACCATGCCTGTGCGTTATATGGTCAAGGCTATGAGCTTGTAAGTCCCATGTACCGGTACGGTCAGGTTGACTAGTGCCACGCATATTCCAGGGGGGCTGTTCGGAACGAGAACCATTGGCAGTCCCACACCACACACCCCTCCTCTCATTTCTGGATTGTCAAATGTGCCAGCGGGCTGGCGCAGCAGAGCCTCATTATTATGGGTCATGGTGCTTGAACGAGTGTGAGGGTATCCGTTATGGACGGGACAGCCAAATCCCTGCGCAAGTACGGAGTATCTCGCTCTGAATCATCCCATTAGGGGTCAGTGCACACCCACCTTAGTGATTGGCGCAGGGCAGGTTGCAGCATGCGCTTGCTAGTTTGCTGCGCCTGAGGAGATGGGCGGTGGGAGAGGCACCCATGGGCAGGGAAGCTGTGGTGTAGGCAACCTCGAAACTCCTAGAACGAATGCGTTGGCAAAGAGCGCCTCTTCAGGCTTGGGAGCCAATCG
>WNLN01000377.1:0-27506 GCA_021347865.1 Sarocladiaceae sp. CBMAI 1973
CCCCATCAGCAACGACATGGACGGCAGCATAGACGACTCCTCGGCACCGACGATGATACACTCGGCCTCCTCGACCTGCACGGACACCTGGAGTACGGGCACTGGGCATGGGGAACAGGACGACATGGACCATGACATCCACTGGGAGCAGGGATCCGATGACGTGTTGACCGTCCCGAAGGTCGAGCCTGTCGAAGACGATGATTTCGACTTCAATGATCTGAAACAAGCACCAAAGTCAACAGACACAGCCCCGAACGCCGCTGAGGAAGGCGTACAGAAGAAGCGTCCTCGTGGCCGCCCGAGGAAACACCCCTTGACACCTGCAGTAAGCACCAACAAGGTCACCAAGGGTCGGTCCAAGACGGGATGTATTACCTGCCGGAAACGCAAAAAGAAGTGTGATGAGGCCAAGCCGCGATGTGAGACCATCCCCTCGTTACTTATTGAGAGTTCTCATACTGACATCTCAAAGGCATGAATTGTGAGAAGAACGCTGTGGTTTGTGAGGGCTATCATGAGAAGCAGCTGTGGAAGAGCGGGCGTGAGAGGGCAGAGGAGGGTAAGCAAAGACTGCAATATTTGCGGATACCGCGCTCTGCTGACCGTCGCATAGACCGGATGCGAAAGGAAAGTCTCCCATCCATTACCATGCAGCCATTATTCCACGGTGTGGAAACGCTCGAGGACAAGATCACCTGGAAGCACTACGTCAACCATTTCAGCAACGTGCTCACAGTCGAGGGAGAGGCGAAGAACGCTTTCAAGGACATCATGCTGCAGCTCGCCCTGCAACATCAAGGTTTGATGCACTCGATTCTCGCGGTGAGCAGTAAGCATATGGACTTTGCTGCCCCCTATGCGGCCAAGGTACTGCAGGGTCATCCGACCACCAGCCGCGAGGCACTGGAAGAAAGGGCGGCATATCACCACGAGCAGGCCATGAACCGCATGTGGGAAGACATGAGCAAAGCCCAGGAGCCCTCCCAAGGCGACGACACGCAGAACAAGACCGTTCTCTCGGCCCAGTACGGCCAGATTCTCTGCCTCCTACTGCAGACCCGGGCAGAGGGCAATCCTCGTGGCGAGCACCGTCTGCACCTGCAGGCGTACCAGAGGCTCATGCAACAGTACCCGCCGGAGGATTCGGCTTTCCACATGTTCATCAGTGAGTTCTTCCAGTACCACATCTACGCCGACGACCTCTTCTGGTATCCCGAGGCCGGTGTTGCCCGTCTGGCCTCTGAGGACTGGGAGTCCACCTTTGCCATCCATCCACCACGTCTCGTGGGTGTTGCCGACGGCCTTTTCCGCTACATGTCCCAGATCACGACCATGCGCAACACCATCCGAGCGAATATGGCCGGCTGTGTCGAGCCCCTGGTCGACTACACCAGCCTGTACCGCGCCGCGGAAATCGATGCCGCCATCTGCGAGTGGCAGCCAACCTGGCCAGCTGGGGACAGTCGGGACCGCGTCACTCTGCTCTACAAGCAGATGATGTGGGTATATCTCTTCCGAACCATCTACCCTCCGTGCGCCCCTGTGGCAAGGCGTTCGACATTCAGCACCCTGCCTCCTATGACCGCGTCGATGACACCATCACGTCGTGCGTCTATCACGTCAAGTATTTGCTCGTCCGCATCGGCACCCGCAATGGTTGCCAGCGCGGCCATGAACGGCATGCACTGGACTAACAGCTGTCCACCTACGCGCACCCCGTCTCGCACCAACTCCATGCATGAGCCATCTTCATCTTCCTCAAGTCTGCACACGGCCCACGACAACGAATCCGTCCGCACATCCTCACCGCCACCAAGCCGCCGCCCAGCCCACCAGGATCGCCGCATCACCGTCGCCGTCGAGGAGTCACTCGCAATTCTCGAGACGTTCACGCCTTCCGACCCGGTTCAGACCCTGCTCTTGATCCCTTGTGTTGTCATCGGCACCTCGTGCTTTGACCCCGCCCAGCAGGAGCGGATCCGCAACGCCGTCAAGGCCGTGAAAGGCTACACCGGGCTGAGGAACTGTGACCGCGCACTGGAGATATTGGAGAAGATTTGGCAACTGATGGAGGCCGGCGACTGGATCGCTGTTTGGGATTGGCAGGGCGTGGCCAGACGCATGGGCATCGACTTTCTCTGCGCCTGAACGGCTCGAGTATCACAGACTTGAGCATGTGGCGTGGCAGACACACTTTGCTTTCTTACTTTCTCAATTTCCCTTCCTTTCGGCCGCGTCGGCGGTCTATTTCAGCGTCTTCCGGCCTGATGGCAGCCGTGCCTTAATTTCTTATCGCTGGTCATCTTCTGCATCTTGAGCCGGCCACGATGCTCATTACTTCACTTTTCAACGATTGAGTCATTGTTCCTTTTGAGCATTTTACATTTCTCGGGTGGCTCGCATATTCAGCTCCACCAGCTCAGCATTCATCGGTGTGTGTACAGCCTGCTTCACAAGCAAGGCCCCAGTAGGGAGGATATACCCGTTCTTGACGGAGGGCGGACATCTGCATTTTACGCGACTTTCATTCATACGTATGGGAGGTTCTTTGTCTTTCTGAGCTTTGCTCTTGGCTCTTGTCTGTTAGCTGGCGTTTCTGAATCATGAGTGAACTTTTTACTTGTGCGGCGGTGGCAATTTGTCTTTTTTCAATCTGTCATATCGTCCTTGATACGATTTAGCTAGCATATCTGCGCAATGTCAGTTTGCCTTTTGTGGCATTTCTCGCTCGAACGTACAGGCTACAAACTTTATCTACATGGTGATCATGTTATCGTATTGCTGTTGTCATTGCGTGAGCAATTACCTATTGAGATCCCGAGGCTCTGAGCCTACACGTATTCGCCCGATAAAGCGACTGTAAAGTATTGTAGAGACAGAGACAGCTATCGAGTGAACCTTAAACGCCATTCCAAACCTAAAAATATATAATCAATGCAAAGGAGCTAAGCACATGCACGATAGGGCTTCCATCATCCCTAAACCACAAGTGAGTGTCTTGAGCCGCCCGGAACATCAGGCAAAAGCTTTCAGACTTTTACAGAAATATACGCTCAACTCGAAAACACAGACAGCCTATACCAATGCCTCTTGAGGATGGCTTCTCGCCTCGTCATCTGTCCTTGCCTTCTTCGAAGTAGAACTTTCCCAGCTCGCCTCCCCGCCCTGGGCTGCCCAGAGCTGTCGGGCCAGACTGCGTTTCGCCACTATCAAGTGTCTGCACGATGCGTTCGGCAGTCTCTCGTGTCGGCGGATTGAAGGCGCGACCTCTGCTCATTGCTGCCGCCGAGTCATACTGGTCATCTCCGAGAGGCTGTGTCTGATCACCTGCCATTGGAGTATCCCTCTCACGCCCACGCGCATCACTGAGGCCTGAGTTTGTCCTCTCCAGCATCCAGGCTTGTTGTGCCGCCGCTGTAGATCCCGGGATCGGCCGGCGGTGATAGATGGGTCCTGAGACGGTGCTGCCAGCTCCCTCGCCGAAGCCGACCAGCGACGCAGAACCGTCATCGCTCATCCGATCGTCGTAGCCGCCAACTGACCGTGCGCCCATGCGATCATCCATGTCCTCGTCCATGGCGTCCTGGTCGTTCATGCTGGTCGCGCTCCCCGGCGCATCACGGTAATTGGTGTCTGTGCTGAGCATATCCTCGTCTCTGTCCCCTGCCGTCGTCCGCGAGCCATCGCGCTCTTCCTCGCCCACATGGCTCTCTGTCGCGCTCGCCGTGCCGACCGTGCTCATCTTCGTAACAGCTTGAGGCTGGCCATTGCTGTCGAAGTAGGCCGGCGTCAGTGGGTGCTGGTTGTTGACGAAGTTGGCTGGGAAGCCTGTGGATGTTGGCGTCGTCTGTGGTGAAGGAGAGGCGCCACTGAAAGAGTGCTGCTGCTGTTGCTGTCCGAGCGGACGGAGGGTCGAGACTCGCTCGAGGCCGGCAAGACGTGAGATTCGATCGGCGCGCTCGGCCTCCAAAGACGTGGTCGAGGGGTTATGATTGTGTCCGCGAGTGAAAGGACCGCTTTGTGCTGGGAGATGGCCGCGGTGGCCATCCTTGATGGCTGTGGTCGAGAGGGCAGAAAGGGAGGTGGTTGTGCTTGTCGGTGTCCCGCTAGAGGTTGTCAGGCATGTCTCCCGAGCTCGATTAGAAGTATGGACTTACGGCATGTCATTTGGGGTATCTGGCTGCGAGCCCGGAGGCGGCAGGTTGATGAAGGTAGGATGCGACGCTTGCGCCATCTTTTCTTTGTGGTTTCGCAATAACTCGAGGAGTACTTGTTACAACAGGCGAGCCTGGCTATAAGTTGATAACAGCGAGACAACACGTAGGCAAAATGTACCAACAAAGAAGCAGAGTGTATGTTTTCGAGTCCACGTGTAGAGTGTTGGAGGAACTAGAAACTCGGCGCAGTCGTGAGGCGAGTCGAGTCCAAGTGAGGCGGAAGGAAAGTTGAAGCTATGGGCAGTGGGGGACTTGAGGGGTCCGGTCGCGATTCACTCAGTGGACCAGGGGCCACCCCGCGTCACGCTACAGATAAAAGCTGGAGGCGGCAGCTGCCAGCCAGTTGTACATCACTGCGCTAACGAAGCCCTGGAAATGAAGATGACGTCGCAGTTGCAGCCGCTGTGGGCGATCACCCAGGATGGGGACGACCCTGTGATTTGGGTTCATGCGTGCAACCATAGCTGTCAGCTCCCTGAACAGGTACACTGAATTGCGTGACGCTGACTTCTTAACCATAAACTTACGGCTTTGGCCTTTTTATGACCAAGTCTGCTTCGAGTCCCAATCAATACTTACAAGCCAATCACAAGTGGTTTCTCGTACATGCGCAGTGAGGTGCATAATGGTGTTGCGCCAATCGTCTACAAGCGTGCTCAATGACTGCGCCTTATCTGATCTGCACAAGCATTAGGCTCTCGTCACTGAGCTCCAGATTCATCAAAATGTTGGCTCATCACACTCGACTTCGCCGCCGATCATATGCTCGCTAGCTTGCACTCGAAACGTCTTGTACCCCGGATCGACCTCCACAAAATACGCCTCGTCCTCGCTTGTCATAAAATGTACATTGCAGAAGTTACCAACGCCAGTACAGCTCTCCCGGTTCTCGACGGAGTGTTTGGATAAACTCTTTGATGGAACGCTCTTGTGTTCTTCTCATACATCTATTCTTCAAAGTGATGGCTTGATTGTTGCTGAGTTACGGTTGCCAGAACCCTTTGTAAACGTCCAGGGTGAGGAAGCCTCGGTACTGCCCATGATACTTTCAGGTATGCCGGGTTTGAAAAGAAGGGCGACCACTTTCTCAAGAGGCGAGACCAGTCCGGAGGAGAACATCCTGTCGTACTGGTAGCTTGGGTGGCTGGAAAGATGTCAAATCGCTCCATGCAGTTTGGTCATTAGAAACGGCCACGAGGCAAGACTCGTTCCGATGTACGATCTCAGACCAATGCCTTGATCGAAGCTGGCTGAACATTGTATTAGGTATCCGCCTTGGCATTATAAATGAATGTGGGTGTGACGAGTTTATTTCCTATGAATCTCAAGATGATTGGGTAGTTGGAACCGGCGCACGAGCAGCCTCGTGATTTGCGTGCCCAAATCCAATCGCGTCCGAATTACGTCCTCCGACGTTGGTATTCTCAGGACGGCTCAAGTCAAAGCTGCCATGCCGAATGTCATGATTGCGAATCCGGCCGTAAGAAGGATAAAGCCTGGGTCCTGCACAGAGACGCCAGACGCAGAGCCTTCGACATCATCAGGGCTCCCGGTCTTCTCAGCAGGCCGGTCACCGTTGTTCCCGTTGCTGTCGGTGACGGTAGCGGTGGCTAGGGACGTGGCCGTGACGATAGAGGTGCTGTTGTTGGGAACGATGGTCCCATTGGTAGCTGCCATGACGCTCGTCAGGAGGAGCGTCAGGAAGAGAAGGTACTTGGCGAAGAAGTTCGCCATTGTAGTGGTAGAAGAAACTTGCTTTGGGTATCTTGGCTTGTTGTGGTAATGAATGTGTGTCGAGTCGACGAATCTGCCAAAATTAATAAATGAATGTGTGGTAAGAAAAGCGAACGAATGTTTAAACGAAGGACAACAGTTTTCTGTTAGCAAAGCAAAGGGAGATGTCCTGAGAAGCCTCCTGCGAAGGCTCGAGTCTTTATGCCCTCACGTTTAAGGCGGGCGTTATTCATCCCACGTCCCTTGATAAGAGTGAGACTGTAAACAAATCTCGACCGCGTGGAAGTAATGACTGCTATGCGCCATGCTGTGTCTCATAGTGTCACGATCAATCAGATTCACTGGCTGAGAACACTGCAGTCCAGCAGACCCAAGCTGTCGGGAATGGTGACACATTTGGCCTGTTGCCATAGCTCCACAAAGCTAGACGCGGGATGGCTGGAATGGTGGATGTATTGCCGGCCGCCAAATGGGGCATTCCATTACGAAAGGGGGATTATTGGCAACTGCGATTGTCTCTGACCCCGTCAATGGCCCCTTTGATGCTCAAGAGCTTCAATTGAGGTTTGTATGAAGTATGATTGTCCAATCCTTGCGCGGCTGCCTCTCGGGACCGAAGAGCAACTAGTCCGCGTTCATTTCCTGGAAAACGGAAGTCGCGTGGGGCTGAGCACTTGCGTTACGGATATCAGGCTGCTCCTGCCTCCATGACCCAGAACACAGCTGCCGGCAGGAATGGCCGTGGTCTGCTTGCACGACGGAATTTCAGCTTCTGCTAGAGGGAGCACTGGGCAGAAAGCTGACCATTGACCAAGAATCCAGAATGGGCGTGCCAAAGTTCAAACATATCGATGTTGCAACCCGAACTGAACCCATCTCGGGTGCACCTATCTAGGGGAGTGCAAGGGTGCGTCTAATGTAGCAGACAAGGCACACATTTCCCTTCGAAACTTCGCGGATTAACCAGATCGCAGACAAGATCGACTCGCCAGGTGCCCTTGCTAATTGTACGGGCACATTGATCAACTATCATGCGCTTTAGTTCAGAACACCGATGTGAACACTGTACTTGGAAGCGGGGACAAGACTGCCTTCCAGGCAGAGCCCCTCAGAAAGCCTCACTGAGCCTCACCAAAGTCCTATCCACCCTGTTGGCGGCCCCCTCTTCGTCCTCGACCCCTGCGACTCGTGCCACGACAACAACGGCCGCTTCGGTGCAACATCACTGCAGACTCCTCAAGCCATTGAGATCATAGGTCGACTGGCACAGGGATCACTGGCTCTGCGACTGTAGTCTGCCAGGAGTCAGCGCCAAAGAGCCCCCAAATGCCTTGCCCGCCGATGGCAAAGCGCATCGTGTTTCGATTGCCGCTGCCCTGAGCCAAAGTTCAAAACCGAAGTCCTGAGTCCGGCTCCGATGGTCTTGTTGCGATAGATCGGGATATGGACCGCAGTTTGGAAGACCATGCGGGCCGTTCGGCGAGCTGACGCCAGCCCTACTGAGCTTCATGCATGACTAGGGCCGGCCGGCAGCAGTGTCGACCAGGCTGCGAAGATGAGAGGCTCAGCTTGCATAAGCCTCTCGTGTGAATAAAGTAGAGCCGCGATGCCTAACATTCTCCGACCTCGTCACACCATCTGCACGTGCCTGTTTGTTGCAATCACCGGAGCCCATCCTCAGCTTTCTCATAGACAATCGACATTGTTCGGCTGGCATCGCCATGATCTTCAGGGCACAAGATGGTGCTTTATGACGGACTTGACACTGTCCTGTTGTCGGGCAGTTCACCACGGCTAGAGTGAGCCCAACGCCTCCAGCTACGCGTAAAAAACGACGTCACTGACTACAAACAGCCTCGTCTTCGTACACAGTCTTGGACTTGGGCCAGAGACGACTTGGCACGATGAAGCCTCGGGCAAGAATTGGATAGATGATGCCGAGTTTGTACTTGCACTTGGGTGGCGGGCGAGAGTCATGTCTTTCCGTTACAACTCGGACATAGCTTCCAACATGAGTGCTGCCAGCATCGCCATACACGCGAATGATCTACTCTACCGCCTGGAGAAGGCCATGGCCAAGTCAGATGTGAGTCTTACTTGGCTGAAGCTACCAGGCCAAGATCGACCATACTGACCACTTCCAGAACATTGGACTCATATTCATCGCCCATGGACTCGGTGGTGCCATCGTGAAAAAGGTCGGTGTGCCAGCCGCCTTGTGGTGACCATACTGACCATGTTAGGCCTTGAGAGTGCGTGATCTAGCGACCAATTGCTCGCGCGTCCGAGACGCGACTACTGGTGTCGTCTTCCTCGGGACTCCTCATACAGACACAAATTCAGACGCCCTGCTACAAGTAGTCAGAAATAATGTGCAGCTGCTGCGCCATGACTTCCATGTAGTGGAAGACGAAGATATCCGGCACTTTGCTTCTGCACTTGCAACCATCAACTCCACCTTCATCAACACAAAACCAACTGCTCTACAGACTATCTCCTTCTGGGAAGAAGAGCCATCAACGTGGACGTCTGCAGGCGGAGATGAGTGCTCGAAGCTGGTGAGTAGGATGAGCTCTTCCACGAAATATGAAACTCACCCGCGTTCAGGTTGCTCCGAAGAGCTCCCGGAAAGAAAACCTCTGGAACAACATCGACATAACGATGTCCTGCGGATACAAGGACCTCCCGAACTTTTCTGATGTCTTTGATCCCAGGTTCACGAGCTTCGCTAGTGACTTCTCAGCACTTGTGAACCGAGTTCTCAAGCACAAGACCGTAACTATCAAAACCCCAAGAGTGACTTCACTGGCCGAGTCTCCTACCCGTCGAGGGGCTCGTTCGACCAAGAGGGGTCGCAGGACTCGGTCAGGGAGGGCGGCATCCGTCGCGACCTCCGACAGTTCCGATTCCGAGGATGAAAATTTCGTATCGTGGCAGAAGCGGAAGCAGTACGAGGAGGATCGCACCCACCTGGACAGCTTCCTTCAATCCTTCTATGGCTGGACGCACGAGAACACTGGGCACGACGTATTTGTCCTGACCGGGACGTGCGATTGGATCTCGACCAGCCAGGCCCTCAGCACGTGGATTGACTACACCATGTACGGCACCTTTTTCTGGCTGGCTGCGCCGGGCTCAGGCAAGACTCACCGGTCCAAGGCACTAGCCACCCACATCGCAAAGAAGTGCCCGAACGATGTGGTCTTAACCTATTACTGCTCGAAGAACGAGTCGACGCCGCACATCTGGGAGTACTTCACCTGGTCCCTGCTCCAAGCCAGGCCTTCGTACTTCTCCTCGGTGCCCAAGATGTATCAAAACCGTAACAAAAGCAGCCCCCGCCTCGGCTTCGGGGACTTCATCGATTTGTGGACAAGCATACGGCTGTGCGAAGGTGAAGATGACATGAAGGATACCGTCTGGCTCATCATCGATGGCCTCGAAGCCTGTGGCGACGCAGTGTTCCTGAGTTTCTGGAAGGCGCTAGAACAGCTCAGGAAGCGCCAGATCGACACCTCGAAGTCCTCGTCTTACCTGAAGGTGCTCTTCGCAGGTACACTCACGCCTGCCATGGCTGCAGTGGCCGGTGGTGTTTCTCGCTATCTAGTCTCGCCCGAGGTCATCAAGGATGATATATCTACATACGTGGACGTACGCCTCAACAAATGCATCCACAATAGCACCCTGCTCGATATCGAGTCCAATGTCGAGGCCATACGGGCGGAGATCAAGGAACTGTCTGAAGACTACTGGCCCTTTGCGCGAGACGCAGTCTCCGAGGTGGAATTGATCATGGCGAGAGACGCCAACAAGATAGCATCCTTCAAAGGGCGTCTGCCAGAGAAGCTGGAAAAGCATGTCCGCCAGACAGTCCTCACCTTGCGCCAGTCGATCGGCCCACAACGGTACCTTTTTCCACTGCTGCATATACTGCTCGCGAATCATCCGGCGACCGAGCTCACGGAGCTCAATGTATACCAGCTCAAGGATGCACTTTGCTCACTTTACCAAGGCGAGGAGATCCGCAAGATTGATCTGGAAGGCCTCATCCGGGACCACCTCGGCGGACTCCTGACCTGGACCGCGACAGGGGCGCTGCGCTTCAGACACGCTGGCTTTGCGACCTTTCTGGGGCGTGATGTTCCAGACAGCCAGCTCAACGCAGACATGGCGTTCGTTTGCTTGACGTACCTCCTCCAGGAAAATTTTGGGGCGATGCCATCCCCGAGCATCTGAAGAATCCGTTGGGTTGGCTGAAGGAAGCCCACCCTTTCTACTCTTTCGCTGTATGCAACTGCCAAGACCTCATCGCTCGTTCGGGGGAGGCGACGATCGACTTGGTGCCTTGTTCCTCCGATTCTTCCTCGAGAGACCTCCTCAGTGGAAAGTATCGAGGGAGTGGCTCAAGTGGTGTTCTGGCTTTAATCCCCGAGAAGAACGCTTCCGTGACCTCGCCATCGACCCGGTCATCTGGGACGAGAGACTGCTCCCGTTGCTGGAGAGGCTCTGCCCACCGCCGACAGACTTAGGCAGACTCTCGCCGATTCAGCTTGTCAAAGTATCCTGGTCAGCCTGGCGCTGGCCGCAGCGCACAAAGACTCCTCAATACAGTCTCCCGCCAGGGTGGCTCTCGAGTCGTGGTGGCATGTGGCACACACCGCTCTTGGGTGCGGCGAAGGAAGGGAATGTGGACATGGTCAGGTACATCCTCAAGTGGCGTCCGAACGTCAATGAGCGCGGAGGCTTGAACATGCGTTCGATCCTGATGATGCTCTACTGCTCCACCTCTTGCGGAACCCCGGAAGAGCGCCCGACGAGATTGACACGCATCACGGAGGATTTGTACGAGCAGGGCGCGAACCTCAACCTGGGCGATGCAGATGGGTGCTGCCCTCTCCATGTCGCCTGCGACCAAGACTCGTTGCCACTCGTACGTGCCCTGTTGGACCACGGTGCAAGCATCGACATCAGTGATGCGAAAGGGTACACAGCCTGGCAGACGGCATGTGAGAGAGGGACTGTTGACGTTCTTCGCGAGTTTGTGGATCGTGGCGTTGATGCGGACTCTCTCTTTGACACTGGGGAGACCGCTCTCACGTACATGGCACAGCGCGGCCAGCTCGAGCAACTGCGCACAGTCGTGCGGGCGGCTAACGTCAACGCCATCGACAGGAAGGGGGTCGCACCGATTCACCAGGCCGTGCTGGCCACTCAGAATCGCTATGAGCTCCTTGCTTTCTTAGTCTCGCAACCCGACATTGATTTGGACATTCTGCAAGATCGTGTCTATGGAGACGGCGGGGTGTCGGCTCTGGACCTTGCTGTTCAACAGAAAGATCGCCGTGCTGTTGAGTTGCTCCTCAGAGCCGGCGCTACAGCGGGACATCTGCCTGGACGTAAGTGTGTGCCGCTTCTGATGGCAGTGGAAAACAAGTCACTCGACATCGTTGAGCTTCTTCTCCGCCACCGTGCGCCTGTCAATGCCTTCAATTTTCCTCAGAAGCAGAATGCCCTGACAATGGCTGCAAGCTCGTGCAACGTCGACATGATGAGGCTGCTGCTCGATTACGGGGCAGACCCGACGGTCTACGATGGACTGAAAATCTCGAATGCTGTGTATACAGTTCTCGATTCGGAAACCCCTGACATTGAGGCTCTGCAGATGCTGCTCAAGTGCGCACACCCTCCGACACTCACCGAGGAGCGGGATCCCGATAAGCCCCTTCAGTACGCGTACAGCAACACCTTCATCCGAGCGTGCAGGATCAAAGACACAAAGTTCGTCGAGGCTCTGCTAGAAGGTGGCGTTGAGCTCTCCACCTGGCTGGAGCTGCCGAAAACATGCTCGCCCGTTCATGCCGCCGTCTGGGCAGGCAACATTGATGTCTGCCGCTTGCTCCTGGACAAAGAGCCGCGATATCTGGATTTCATTTGCTGCTGGAACGATGTCATGCACTCTCCCCTCCACGATGCTTGTGTCTACGGCCAGCCAGAGATGGCGAAATTCCTCCTAGAGAGAGGCGCAGACGTGAAGCTACGCACCCCGGTTCGTCAGCAAACGCCTTTGCTGCTGGCGTGTGTTCACGGGAACGCAGAGCTAATCAATACCGTTCTCGCTGCGGATCCCAGTGTTGCCAATGTCTGCTGCTACTCCGGCATGTCACCACTGCACGAGGCGTCTCTACATGGTCATGTGAAGACGGTCGAGGCGCTCCTCAAAGCTGGCGCGAGTCCCAGCACACATCACAATGAGCGGGAGGGCAGTGTCTCGCGAGCTCTATTCACGAGGCTAGGTTCGCGGGCCATTCCCCTGCTGAACCTTTACCTCCAACACGGCTTGGATCTCAATGATGTCTCGCCTTACTGGGGACATAGCCATCTGAGCGATGTCATCGAGTCCGCGACCCCGGCCGTGGTGCGGTTGATGCTCGAACGGGGCGGCGACCCTCTGCGAACGTTCCGCCTTGCTCCATCTCTCGACCACTGGGAGCACGGCCTGAGCAGTACGTGGCCAGATCACACACCTGAAATAATTGACATGCTACTGGCGCCTCAACGTGATCGTTTGGCGACCCTGAACTGGATGGGAGAGAACGCCCTCGGCAAGTTCAGCAGGGGATGGAGACCTTACCTGGCGAGGCTCTACTGGCTTTGTGAGGACATTCAACGTGAGACCTCGCGCGACATCTTTGCGGAAATCATGGACGAGGTAGACCTTTGCGGGCTGTCTCCCGTGGACCGTGCCCTGGGTCTGAAGGACTGCCGCGTGGAGTACCGCGGCGATCTGGCACGACTTATACTGGAGTACGTTGACCTTTACCTGCAGTCCCCGAACCGCAGTCTCTTGTCCGGCATAGAGCTTCTCCTGTTGGAAAAGCTAGCGCATGAGACGCCGCAAGATCTGGCTCCAATCTTGACCCTCGTATGGTCTGTCCAAGGCGTCAAATCTCTCCCCGACGAACGCACTGAAGTTGCGGCAAGCGCACTCATGTATTTAGTTTGCTGTCGATGTTACGAAAGCCCCTTCGACAGCTTCTGGTATTGTGCGGAATGTGCGTGCGCATGCTGCGTGGAGTGCGCCAAGACCGAGAAGAAGTGCGATTGCAGTGAGGACAAAAAGCCAAAGCATATCGAGGTGCCTCTGGATGCAGGTACCACGGTTGAGTCCCCGGAGGTTCAGGAGGCGTTCAAGAAGCTCCAAGAGCTGTTGACGTCGATGATTACCAAGCCGCCCGAGGAAAGCGCTGGCGAGTCTAGTACCGTAATTGAAGAGCCTGTGGTCATTGACGAGAAGGAGGCCCAGCTACAGACTTCGCTGCAGCTGGCCACGCTGCACGCTTTCGATATGCTGGCCATACGTCGGCCCATGGGGACGACGTTTCTCCCCTTGTCTGTTCGTGCTGCGGACCTCATCGCACCATTCGAAAGCAATATTGCCGAGATGAGGAAGTCACGCGAGAGGCAGGCATTGGACATGGAGATGACAGTTGAGAGGAGGAGAGAGGAGCTGAACCACATGAGCAAGGACATGGGCAGATTGGCGTACCTTGATGAACAGCTTTTCAGACAGGACATGGTCTTGGAGCAGATGGCAGGGCTATTTCGCGAGGAGGTCAAGCCATGAGGGATGAGGGCTCGAAATGTGTGTACCGTCGGACCATTTTTAAGGAGGACACGAGAACACGAGTTAACATGATGATTACAAAATATTGCAACGTCATGTATTCAGGGCCCATATTGCCCCTATTAAACTCCAGGTTGCTCCAACTCAAAGACGCAGTCTAGATCGTATATCTGTAGCCAGGACTGTCGTCTCCGAGCTCGATCAGCTCATCCTCCCTGAGTCCTCGGTGCTCGTCTTTCATCTCGCCCTCATCACGACGGTTGTTCGCCCTGCGGTACCACATCCACATAAACGCGTAGATGGCAGTGCCCATGCCGACCATACTGAGGGTGACGGCGTGTCCGCGGACGTAGCGTGGGGCGTCATCGATGGGACTGCGATGATCAGCTATGCCAAACAGAGGTGAGTTTGTGGGACGATGGACTTACTAGATGAAAGCGGACATGATACCAGCGCAGTTGCCGATCGTGAGTTGCAGGCCTGTTGCGGTTGTTCGCTTACCGTATCGCGGAGAATTGCTCGGCAACTGGAATCCACAAAGTCAGTCTCAGAAGTCGCAATAATCCCAGTCCGAAGTCTACTCACCCAAGCAAGCGGCAAGCCGACCACGACATAAAGACCACCCGCCACTAGGAAACATCCAAAGTACCTAACCCCGGATGAGGTACCTCCGAGCAGCACAGCGTAGCCGATGACACTAACGCAGCCGAAAGCTACGCAGAAGAGGCCACGGCGCTGGAGACGGTCGGAGAGGAAGGCGACAGTCATGTAGGCTGCGGCGCCGAGGAAGTAGCATGGCACGGTGAGCAGTTGGACTGTGGCTGGGTGCCAGGTGCCCATGTCACGAATGATGGTTGGGAGGAAGGTCGAGAAACCTGTTATCGTCAGTCAAGTGGAATGTGTAAATGGTGTTGGGGGAAGTACCGTAAAGCATGACATCGACACCGAATTGGGCGATAGAAAAGGCCCAGACTTTCCAGTCCTTGAATGCCTTCATCATGTCTTCCTTGCTGAACTCCCTGCTGCTGGCGGTGTTGCCGTACTGCCTCCTGTGCCTCTCCTCCATCAAGCTCTTCTCGGCATCGTTGAGAAAGTACGCCGTTTGAGCATCATTCGGCAGAGCGAAATACGTAATCACTCCGAGAATCACACTAGGAATTCCCTCAATGATCATGATCCATCGCCAGCCGGACATGCCTCTAACACCATCCATGTGTCCAATCCCATACGCCAACAGTCCACCCAAAGCACCGGCAACAGCTGCGCTGACGAACAGATACCCAACTCTCAGCGCGATCTCATGTTTCGTATAGAATAGAGTCAGATAGACTGTCAGGCCGGGGAAGAGACCTGCTTCTAGGGCGCCGAGGAGGAGACGGCATGCGAGGAGTGAGGCGTAGGAGTCGACGAGGCCGGTGAGGGTGGCGACTATGCCCCATGTTACGGCGATGAAGGCGAGCCATCGTCGGGGGGTGAAGAGTTTGAGGACCAGGTTTGAGGGGACCTCGAAGAGGAGGTATGTCACGAAGAGGATTGACACGGAGACTTGGAATTGCTGTGGGGTGAGGCCGAGATCTTCCTCCAGCTTGTAGAGGCGGGCATTGCCGATATTGACTCTGTAATCGTAAGTATGTATACTGCGTAAAGATGAGGGTTGTGAGTTACCTGTCGAGGAAACTGAAGAGGTAGAGGCCCATGATGAGAGGGATCATGTGCATGTCCAGTCTTCTAAGTAGCCTCCTCTCATCGGCATCTTGATGGTGAGAGGTCGTGTGATCCTCTTCATCTTGCATCAGCCCATCGTCGTTGTCGAGGACGTCCCTCGCATTCTTGTCGTCGAGCTTGCCGCCCATTTCGGCACGCATGATGGCTCAGAGTGTCCCGAGGATGTATGAGATATGGTGAGTCCAGTAAGGTCGTGTGTTTGTGTATATGAGATGAGAATAAAGCTCAGGAATGCAGGAAAATTGAGTCAAGGGTTAGGGTCTGCAGTCGCCTCTCAACTGCCGAAGACGTTCACTCCAGTCAAATAGACTTGAACCTTCGTCGATCAAGGTTAA
The DNA here is from genome assembly GCA_021347865.1 of Sarocladiaceae sp. CBMAI 1973. Taxonomy (NCBI): domain Eukaryota; kingdom Fungi; phylum Ascomycota; class Sordariomycetes; order Hypocreales; family Sarocladiaceae; species Sarocladiaceae sp. CBMAI 1973. The sequence continues at coordinate 15,639 of WNLN01000377.1, forward strand.
AGAGTCCAAATGATGGAGACTTGGGATCAAGAGATAAAAAGAAGCCGAATCCTTCGATCTCACTCTGATCAGACAAAGTCTTCTCTCGCTGGTCCGCTTATCGCTGGTTTGTGCTGACCCCCGCTGTCTCACACCACTGCCGTCCAACCGAGGGGCTCCTGTCTTCAGCAAAGCAAGGATACCTCTTAGAGAGTGAAGAAAAACCCGCAACTCGGCTTCGGATGCACCACGGACGGGAAGCAGTGTAACAATACACGAGCAAGTCGCAAGCCGAAAACACAATGACAACAAGTTCAAAACCCGAGGTTGTTTACGGATTGGAGAGAAAGAGAGGATAAATTGGAAGATCAAGACGGTCCAGACTCACCGACTATAATCTACTCCAGTTGTTAGAGGCTACGGCACCTTGGGTGCTCCAGAAAAATTATCAATCAGGCCGGAGGCTACAGGGAAAAGCGGGACATGCGTGGATAAGGGTCGCTCTATGTAACTCGCTGTTGCAGATTCGCCGCTCGGCGAGTCTGGGCGCATGTTGGACTCTGGGCGGATTGGGTGGACTGACTCACCACTTGACACGGACGTAGGCTATTTAGATGACATGCTCCGTGATCGCAATAGACACAACTTGGTATCTATGATGCGTTTTATTATCACTTGGCTAGTTGACACGATGTTTGATCCCAGTCTCACTCAGCTAGTTGAAGTAGCTGTGTTCGCCCGACAAATCAGTCCGTCCGTAGCAAGGGGATGCAGCGTTGTGCTACAACATCTTCCGGAAGGCTGGCAAATGCACGTCTGACGGAGGCCGAAGTTCACGAGAGGACCACAATAGATGAAGACTGTCCTGCAGCTTCTACTCCCGCCGACCTACATCTCCGCTTCGGGGTCTCGCTACAAACGTAACAACAAACCCGTTCCTCCCGCTTTGTTCTAGCACAACCCGACCATGGCGGCATCTCATGGTACACAAGCACTGAATAGCAAGGATGATTCCAACAAAACCTGCAAGATGAACCCGCATAAGACAAGAACAAAGGTGCACGTGAATGCAGAGTGGTAGGAAAGTAATGAAAAGTCCATATATGTACTTCGAAACGTATCCGTCTCGTCGCTGTCTGTTTTTCGAGGCGCCAGGGTTCTAGAGACATGGACATTAAGAAAACCCTGGCCATCGCGCTGTATACCTCCTCCCGCTTATGTTCACAGCTCAAAACTATATCTCCGTCACAACCTCTGCCCATGAACCCTCCGGGTATCGTACCATCACAAAAAAAACTTCATCCCCTCAACACCCTCTTTACCGGTAGTTCTGCGCCGGCATCTCGTACACGTTCTGTGGGAGCGCTCCACTCTGGTGGCCTACACCTGCCGCATCCATCTCGGCCGCGTTGCCAGAGGGCTGCCACCTCGATGCAGCCGCGTTGTTGTCGTTACCCAGTTCTGCCGCTTGGTGGTCATTCGGCCCCGGATGCGAGGGCAGCGAGTCGTTGCCCATGCTACTGACAGTCTGACCGCCGGGCGAGAATGGGGAGTTGGAGTTAAGGGTGCTGCTGCGGTTGGTCGGCGAGGTGGAGGATGGCTGCGTGTAGGCGGCGCCATACGGTGCCGGCTTCGCGTATCCAGCGCGACCGTCACCCATGGCTGTGCCACGGTAGCCTTCGGGGCTGGGCTTCGCGGCGGCTCCGCGACCACCAGGGGCGAGGAGGCCAGCGGCGGCGGCGTGGTGAGTGGAGGACTGGTGGGACATGGGAGGTGTGCTTCCGACCGGGCCACCGACCGGGACTTCAGAAGCACCAGCAAGGGAGTCCGGGTCAGCCTTGGGGCCGCGACGGCGGCGGCGGATGCAGAACCAAGCGAGGGCGCCGAGGGCAAGGAGCGCAGCGACACCAACACCGGCTCCAATGCCGGCCTTGGCACCAGTGGACAGACCACCGTCGTCGGAGCTGCCGCTGGAGCTGCTTGTGTCCTCGTCCACGGTGGTGGTCTGCGCCCCGGTAGTCACTGCGGTAGAGGTGACAGTCAGGGTGCGGGTCACCGTCTCGGTGGTCGAGGCATCCTGGATCTCGGTCTCCGTAACCTCGTTGGTGGTGGTGCGGGCGGTGCTGCGCGTAACAACGACCGTCTGCGTGACCGTGTCCACAACTGTGGTCTGGGAATCGTCGCCGACAGTCACGGTCGTGACCTGGGTCACTGTGGCGCGCTTGTTCAGCATGTTGTCCCTCTGCATCATCTTGTTGGCCCTCTCGAGCTGATCCCAGTCCTCCCTGCTGACAGTGGGGACGGCTGCTTCGGTGGGATAAGCCTCGACTGCGATGGGGAGCGTGCGAGGGCCGAGGTCGATGAATTCGCGCTTGTCGTTGTCGACAACAGTGGATGTCTCCCATATCGTCCTGGTGGCAGTCTCGCCCTTCTCGGTGATCGTCTTGGTCTCGAAGACGGTCTGGATGACTACGACCGTGAAGGTGGATGTGCTCTGGACGGTGGTGCGCCTGGTGATCGTTTCGGCGTTGTCGTCCGTGACAGTCGCCGTCCGGAACACAGTGGTATCTTGCTCCTCCTCGCTCTGGCTGGAGGATGACGAGGTCTCCTCCGCGGGCGGGCTGCTGTTGTTGCCACCATCGTCGCTGGAATTGTTGTCGTCACCAGCATCCGCCGAAGTCTCCTCTGCCGGCGGTTCGCTGACTTCGGAGGAAGCCTCACCACCGGTATCTTGTCGCCTAACAAGAGCAGTCGTCGTCGTAGCAGCGTCGGGAGCGACAAGTTGAGCCTGGGCGCCAAGCGCGGCGGCACTGAAAAGCAGCGCCCACTGAAGCCTCATGATGGGCTGGCGTATGTGTCGTAGCGCGGTGTAGTTTGGAAAGGTGAAGAATGTGCCCAGCACCGGAGCGCACGGGTGGGTGGTGTGGATTAATGACAGGAACTTCCGGGAAAGGAGAAAAACGTCGTCGGCTGGTGAAGCAGGCAGGTTCTGCTTTTTGCGAAGAAAAGCGAGGGCGCCGTCTTCGCTTCAATTAACAAAAGGAATGGCGATGACGATTTCGAAAAGGGAATGATGAAAAGAGTGGGAGAGAAAGTTTGTATGGTAGGGGAAAGGATGAAGGGATGGATGGGATGAGAGCGCGGGAAGGGGGATGTGTCGTACGCCGAGGAGGATTGGGGACGCAAGAGACCCATTACAGTGGCTCTCGTGCCTGAAAACACTGATGCTTAGTGTCTTTGGTGCCCTGAGATGAGGGCGACGATGATGATGGTGTGGAGCCACCTCGGCGCATGGAAGAGAGAGGATCGTCGTTGTTTATGCGAATGATGCAGGCAAGCGACCGTCAAACAGGTCTTGCTTGCCTTTCGTCATCGTGGCTTCTCGCGATGAGCTTCCCCTATCTATTTGCTACGCGACAGAAGCGACAAGTCGTGCTGTTGTGTGCTCTGAAAGATCCCTCGAAAGCGAAGCCTTTCAGATGTCTTGAATCCCATTTCCTTTCACGGTCGATACCCGAGCCTACCGCCACTAAGCTCGAATCTCGTGTTCACTCATCGTCTAGGGGAACCGATCCAGTGGGATCTCACCACTCTCGTGACCTGCCGGGCGCTGGCGCACATTCTTAAGCTCTATAATTGGGTCTGCACCGTCAACAGTCCTAAACTAACGAGCAACTGGCCCTTGCTTCGCCCCCAAATACGAACCACTCACTTCCACAATGGCCACCCAAAAATGGCTACCGTTACCAACAGCGTTAGTAAGTTTCGAGACCAATGATTCGTTTTGTCAGGACGCGAATGTGTCGACCGAAAAGGGAAGCTCCATCCTCATCCCGTCATTCGTTCGTTCCTTCTGGTCGTTTTGCACAGCCCTCTCTCTGGGTGTTCGTAAACCGCCATCTTCAGGCATGTTGTGCAGGCGGCCTCGCCCGGATCACGTCGGTCCGATCTTTTGCGTCTTGGTCTTTTCGCAGTAGCTCTGACAATCTTACTGCACCAAAATCATAGACGCAGACACCCTGGTTATGCAGCAAAGTCCGAAATTGCTCCCAGTGGCGATGAAGTCCGCCAGGCAACACGGCTCCACCCCCTTATTCGAGAAGATCGAACGGTGCGTAGGCCGTAGCTAAGCCTCCCCGTTTCGCGACACCCGTCAAGTTAATTACCAATGACGATCCACGTCCGCACTCGTTTCGAGTTTCTCGCTGTAGTCGCTGCAACATTGCGACGTATGGAACGTAACAACCTCGACCATCTGCGTCACCAATCACGTGGCTTGCTTGGCTGCCTTAGGCGCCGTTACACGTTCTGTTTGAAGAAGCAACAAGCTCATCGTACCTGCCCCGGATTCCTCGGCACATGACGCACAGGGATGCAGTTGCTTTTTTCTCGTGCAATACGACATTGCTACCCGGTACAACTACGAATAAATTACAGGTAACAGATGGTTTCTGGCATTCGCTATGCGTATCGATGTACGCTCATTCTTTTCGTGACTGCTACTTTGTCTCTATTCATATCTAAACAATTTGACTTAAGATCGACCGAGCAGGGCAATACGGCTGCCTTAGCGTATGCAGACCATGTTGCTTTTGCATGTGCATTGCGACCTCCGTGACCTGCATCTCGTACTCAGACAGTCTCGGCCCTTTCTTGACTCGTCTCGCCACATGTCAGAAAGCAACGACATTGTAGTGCTCACCACTAATTAGAGCTGACATGAGACCGAATTTGAGTTCTGGCTTCCGCTGGTCATCAGCCAACCACAGTTTGAGTAGCCAGTTATCATCCTTCAGCCCTAACAGCCTGATCAAGCATCCTGGCGCTCAAGCCACATTTACTAATGCCGCATCCGGAAGGAACATCACTCAGGGTCTCACGTAGGAAGCAGTGAGTGAATAGGTTGTTTTGTGATATCTACCTTCAACCCACTAACTAAGTACACCGGCCGCCCACCGCGCCCACCTCGTTTTCGCCGATATCGATCAAAAGACTTCCACCCTCATACCTGCGTCCGGCGCACCAGGAGCGGGGTGAGACTGAAGGAGCTGGTCCTACATCGGATCTTTCGTGCCATTATCTGCCAAAGGCCTCTTCCGGGAATCATCGTATTGTCGTTGGGGAAGCCTGTGCGTGCTATATATCCAGGCGAATTTCAATCCAGAGAAAAAGAAACGAACAAGAGAAAAGTAGAAATTGAGTGATAGACAAGAAGTTCTATATGCCAAAACGTCATGGAAAGAGACAGGGATGCCTTGCTGAGTTGGCCGCACGAGCAAGAGCTGCGTTCAGTACCCGCTGCCTAGAAGTTCTCCTTGCCCCAGCGGAATGAGAATCTGCTCTTGGTCAGTCGATGTTTCTGTAGTCAGAAGAGGATGATTACTTACCCAGGCTCGGTGTACTTGTTACAGTAGACGTGCAGCGCACTGCCCAATCCCTTCGGACCACAGAAGAAGACACCCGCCTCTGCCGGCGAGTGCAATTTCCTGATGCCCCTAAAGATCATGTCCCAGTTTGGCCGACCGAAGTTGGTCGGGCTCCTGAGGCCCGTGATGGTATCCTTGTCGGCGTTGGCATCGTTGATCATGATGTTGGTGGCGTCGTCTGCCTTGATCTTGGCCGTCAGGTAGGTGTGAATCTCGATGCGGCCCTCGACATCCTGCGCCTCGACGGCGAGCAGCAGGGAACGGAACCACTCAAAGGAACCAAAGTCACGGCAAATCCAGAAGAAGTACACCTTGGACAGACGCGTCTTCTTCTTGGGGTAGTTCATCCGGTACCAGATAGACTTGAGAATCGATGCGAAGGGAGTGACACCAATACCGGCGCCGACGAGAACGGAGATCTCGTACTTGAACACATCCTCGGAAGCGGAGCCGAATGGGCCGTCAATGTACACACGGGGAAGCACGCGACGCAGAGCAGGGTCAACACCCGAGGCATTGCTGTCGTTGTTGACACCGACGACCTTACTGGCCTCACCCCTCTTCTTCCACTCGCAGCCCAAGGCGGTCGAGACGGCCGTTGTGAAGTCACCCTGGCAACGCATGTGAATCGAGATGTAGTCCTCCTCGGGTGCGCTCGTGAGAGTGAAGGGATGGTACTGCCACAGAGACACGGCGGGGCAGCAGAAGAAGATGTACTGTCCAGCCTGGGTCTTGGTGTTCTCCTTCTTAATCTGGATCTCGCACACCTGACTGGGGTGCTGGATGACCTTGGAGACGTACGTCTTGTGATGTCCGCGCACCTCACGAGCAATGCGCTCGGCCAGGTAGCAGGCACCGCCGTACATCCAGTACTGCCAGAACACACCAATGGCAGAGGCGCCGACGCTCGTGCAGAAAGGCGCCACGTCGGGCTGGATCATGCAGAAGGCTCCGTGGATGGCCCAGAAGATGAAGAAGACGATGAACATGTGGTGAGTGTACCAGAAGCGCTCGTAGTTGGCACGGCGGGGCTTTTCGACGGATGTAAATACCATGCCCATCAGGGCGATGAGCATCACATAACCTGTCCAGCCCGGACCAGTTGCGAAGTTGGCGAGCAGCCAGCCGTAGAATCCAAGGTTGTTCTTGACTGCTACCTGGCCGAAGTTGACCCAGTGAGACACGGTGTGCACCCAGGACCAGAAGACGATTGACCAGGCCGTGGTGATGTGGAAGGTGATGTTCTTGTCGAACTGAATGATGCCGTTGAGCGGTGTCTGACGGAGAAGAGAGATGAGCGTGCGGCAGACCGGGAACAGAATGATGCCGACGTCGACGTGGAGCACCAGAGCGGAGGCACGGGCGGTGATGAAGGTAAAGCCGAAAATGCTGCGAGCCGTCCTCAAGCTGTCCTTCATGGAGAAGTGCACGCAGGCAAAAGCGAATATGAGACCATGCGCCAGCGCGAAAACGAAGACGAACCTGCGACGTGTCAGCCACTATACTCGCGATGTGAGACTCGCGGACCTACACTCTGCGATATCCTTCATTGATCATCCACCGGTCGAACTTCTCACGTGTCGTGAGAGCCTGCTGCTTCTCCTGCGTCATCTCACCAGACAGGAGCATGCGCGTCAGCGGCGTCCATCTTGCGCGCTCGGACGGCTTCTCAGCGCCGTAGCTGTCCATAGTAGCGGTGGTCGGCGTGTGGTCGTTGAACTTCCCCTGGGGCTTCGAGCCCGTGGACGTTTGTGAGGGTTCCTTCCGGCAGTCTTTCTTTCCACCAAATTGTGCTGCGATGATCTCTTGCTTCACGTTGTCCTTTCACCCCTTTTCCCTTGCGCGATAGCCACGGTGATTAGATGAGTTCGTAGAGTCGACGACTTGATTCAGAGCCTGCTGATCGGATCGCGATCTCCCGGGCCGGCGGTGAGTAGTGAGAGTGAGACGGCGAGGGAACGGTTGTAAAGTATTATGAACGAAAGGAAGGCTGTTTGATCCAGCAAACAGCTGGAAGAGAAGCAAAATTGGCCGTTAGCTTGGGAAGGAAAGAACGGAGAGCGATGGCGCGCGCGAAAGGTGGAAAGAAGCCACAGATGAAGACAATGCGGGAGAGAACCCAAGGCTGCGGGAAGGGGATGGGCAGATGGCTCAGGGCAGGGCTAGAAGAACAGGGGCCAGGGCGTGTAAGAAACATGGGCTGATGTCGAGGTAGATCATACATGGAGTCCTGCTCGAACGGCAGCTGCGTGGTCGGTCTGCGATGAGACCCTTGTAAATGGATGCCGACTAGGTCTCGATCGGAGAGAACGTTCAGATGCGGAACAAACAGACTACTCGATGAAAGGAAGGTCCTCGTGAAGAAGAGAAGCAGACACGGCGGCGACGAGAACACACAAGAAGAGGACGAAAAACATGTTCTCTAGCAAGGGGCAAAGACAATGCTCAGCTCTGCTACCGGAAGCCAAGAAGGCATGTGACTTGGCGGGCTCTTTCCCTGCTACAGAAAGAGCTTGGACAGCCGAACAGAAAGATTCGAAGGGCAAGCACGATCTGGTCGTCGCTGCTGTTTCTCGTCGTTCGTCCATCGACCACACACCTGTAACAGACCCCTGCCCAGCCAATAGTGTGCGCCTAATCTTCCAGTTCGCGGACACCACAGCGACTAGCGGTGCACTAAAAAGCGGGACATGGAAACCTCACCATTGCCTGGAATCGACTTCATGTTCGAACCTCCATCCTCGAAACAGTCCTGAGCGCGCGTACATCTTGCGAGGCAACCTAGACACGCAAAACCCCATCAGATTATGTGATTGTCACAGATCTCTGAATCGTCTGCATCCTCCTTATCCAGCAATGCAAGCCGACGCCCAGGTTCATGCCTCAAAGCAGTGGGTAATCAGTCCATCTCAGCCCCCGACGGCATCTGAAACGCGATGCGACAGCACCCCATGCTCGTTCTGTCGCAGAACCTGCCCTCCAAGGGAATGACCCCTTAACTCACTTTCGCAGGACTTCTACTGTTCTACGCACTTCGTACGCGCGCAACATTGTGATTGGCACTTTAATCGAATGATTCTTACCTCTCAAACCTCGCGCAACCGTCACAACCCGCCAGCCATGTTTCGTGCATCCTCCCATTTGAGGTTCGACATGCCAGGCTATTGGTGGGTTTGAGAGCCAGGTTCCATGCACGTGTTCGCGCTGATTGCTCCGGCGGCTCTGCTCCCATGCTATTTTTGATCGTCATCCCACACGGGCTGTCTGCCGTTTCCCGATCCCGGACCGTCCTTATTCTGATGACAAAGGATATTCTCCGCGCGTATGTGGTTCTGCAGGCGCCTCAGGATCCGTAGACGTAGCGAATAGCCGAACATCCAATGCCGTGACCGTCTCATGTCCGGCTGATGACGGCCCGTTGTCTTGGTGTTTGGTTCTGCAGCCTACCAAGCCCATCTAGTACGGCAATCAAGCATTGCGGTAGCAGCCGCAGGCAGATGTCGATATCAGTTTCCCGTGGCCATGCTGTCCGTCACAGGACGTGGATCTCGCCTGACTATGCATATGGCCTCTAATGTTCATCGAAGAGACGGCAAAGCTGGCGCTGATCTACAAGTCGAACTTTCCCGCTTCACCCGTTTCACTGCACCCGCGCAAATGCACCTAAGTGTTCAGTCCGCGACAAATGTATTCCGTCAGCTATCAATGCTTGTTCATCTGCCGTGCCATTCCGCTGCCACGACTTCCTTCCCAGCCACATCTCCGCCGTGTGCGTCTCGTCCGTGCCGCTTGCCAGCGCACCGGAAAGCGCCCCGGGCCAAATTGCCGAGGCCACGAGCCACAGCAGAGGATCCAGAACGTCTGTCCTGGCCATGCTGCTGCTCTGTGGGCATCATCCTCCAAATCATGCTCCTGAAAAGTCCAAGTGATTTCGCCGGTGTCCGCCGCCCTCGTTACGGCGAAAGGTAATGCGTCGAGAAGAAAAGCATCAAAGAAAACATAGAGAGTGAGAGAATGACTATCATCGCCCAACCGTGTCGTGTCATGAATTAGGGAACCCTCCCAGCGCCCACATCCTAGACTGCGTACTTGCGAGTCCACTCACGGGCCGTCGCCTCGTACTTGGGGCGGTCGTTCTTGTAGACGTGAGCGATCTCAGGGACAAGCGGGTCGTCGGGGTTGGGATCTGTCAGCATCGAGCAGATAGACAGGAGGACTGCCTCATTGTTAGCAAAGTACCGAACTGAATCCATGTCGGCGATTCCTACCTTTAGAGATGGTCAGGGCCGGGCTCCATTGGTCTCGGAGGATGTCGAGGCAGATGCTGCCGTTGGAGTTGATGTTGGGGTGATAGATGCGGGTGGTGAAGTTGACCTTCGGGGGCTTGAAGGGGTAGTCGGTAGGGAAATGGATTGCGAGGAAGAAGACACCACCAGAGTATGGAGAGTCACCCTGAAGATTTAGTTAGCATTTCGTGAACGGTACGCTGTCGCCGTGAGGCAGCGATGCGGCGCGACCCTGGATGGTCTTGCCAAGCATTCACATCTGCCGCGACGGACTTGAAGAGGTGTACGTACGGGTCCCATGATTGTAGCTTGCCAGTGGAACTGTTCCTTGTGTCAGCCAGTCTGTTCCCATGGTGCAGAGCGAGAAGAACAGGCCATACGGTCGCGTGCGGCGTAACGCGGCGATCGACGGATGCACCTGCTTATCTCAAGGAGGGGTTGCACGTACCAAATCCTCACCGACGGGTCCTGCGGAGCATGATGAGGGAGGGTCACTGCACCGTCATGTTAGCATCTATTTCGACATGGCTCCAGCCGCTCGAAATGTCCTTCCCAGGCCTCAAAGACCGAAGCGAAGTGTCGACGAGGTCTTTGTGCAGTGTCAAGACCCCGCCTCCGCCAGCGCTTCAGCCCCACCTGGCCATCCGGGACATGAGCGGCGGTCGGAGGGGTTGGGAGAGCGTACCGGCCGAGATCAGTGAGCTCCTTGTTGATGCGCTTGAGAGCCATCGTGTGTGGTTGTTGTGTGGAGTGAGGGGGAGAAGTTGTCGCGAGGCGAACGTCTGCGAGTCGGGTGGTCAGCGTTTGGGCTCGAATGGCGTTTGTGCAGAGTGGCAGAATGACGCACTGCAAAGGTCCTCGCAGTTCTCGCAGAGGATTCCTGATGCTAAAAAGTACTCAGAGAGTCGACTCTGTTGACTGTCGAAGTGGTGGATGCTGGTTCAGATGCGATGTGCGCAGATGGGGTATCGTCGAGAATGGTGGAAGAGTTTGTTGTAAATGGTCTGCAGAGGCAGTGGATGATGGTGAATGGATGAGGCGGGATTAGTTAGCAGAGGCAAGAGAAAGTGGGAGGATGGAACCTGAAAGCGGGCCACAGAAGGACCTGTGTGAGTCGTCGGCGCTCGGAAAAACTCGCAGCCTCTGGCACTGACCTGACAGCGAACGATACAGCGAATGCCAGTGGGCACGCCAGCCAGCGCGCTTCGTCTAACGGCGCCTGATGGGCGCAGCCATTTGAGACGGCCGGACTGGGCACCACGGCGACACTAACAACGTTCACCGCAAAATTACGCCCCAGCTGTTATTGGACACTCATTAACGCATCACAATTAGGCTCGTCTAAGCCTCTTCCAAACCTTGATCGGCTGACACCATGCTTGGCCATCATTATATCAGCAGCAGCAGAGCCTTGGGCGGCGATTGCTGCACGCACTACGGGCAGTGCTGCATATCCATCATGCAGGACGGTCGGTTACTCCTTCGGTGTGGTGTGGCACTGTCGCTACAAACGACCTGTCACAGGAGCGATGCACTAGACCTCATTAAGTTTTGAAAGATGAGGCTACTCGTGATATTGAACACTTTTTGTATACGGCACACTGTTTCAAGGATTTAATTCCTCCTTGGTAAGTCATGCCCAAAGACGCCACTTGCGACCTGACATTTCCGGTCATCAAACAAAGGCCTGTATGCCCGTGATCGCGCGTCCCAAGATCAGGCCTGGTAGCAAAGTCAGCATCTGTGGTCACCACTCGCGAAACTTGCCACTTACTGTGGATATCACTCTGTCCCTCGTACGTCTGGGTCACGAAGAGGTTGGACACGTGTCTGCCGATGCCGTATTCATCGCTCACGGCATTGCCACCAAAGACCTCCTGCAGCACTCTCGCATTCTTGAGTGCGGCATCGCAATTCTGTCGCTTGATCATGCTGATCATCTCGGGCGTGGCGTTGCCCTCATCCTTTAGACGACCAACCTGGATGGCTGCCAGTGTGCCGTACGCGGCGTCTGTGGTTGCGTCTGCCAGCTTCTTCTGTACCAGCTGGTACCTGGCGATGGGGTTGTTCTTGAATTGACGACGCTCGAGGGCGTAGGTCCGCGTGCGGGCGATGCAGTCCTCGAGTGCGCCAACGACACCGAGGGCGATGCCATATCGTGCGCTGTTGAGACAGCT
>WNLN01000378.1:0-27481 GCA_021347865.1 Sarocladiaceae sp. CBMAI 1973
GTTACGCGCGCGACTTGTTTCCCTCTACAACGTAGTAACGCGGGTTTGACTTTGGTTGGCTTCCGCAACTTATTGCCTTGCGCATTCAGGTCCAGCCAAGGTCTATAAAGTATAAAGCTACTGGCCGTCGTATTCACGTCCCCAACGGTCGGGACAAACGCCATGCATGTGAATCTCAGCTCGTCGTTCCGACTGTGGCTGCACAGGATCAAATAGATAGGCAGGTCAAGTTCTTCTGCATTTTACAAGCTTCAGATGATCGCCTTTTAGTCTGAGTAGATTCATGCAAGGAGTATTGTCATCGATTGCCGCTGCGAGTTCCGGCAGATGGAGATACTAAGACGCGGCCCGACGGTGTCGGCATCACTGCACGACATATCCTGCTGCGATATCCATGAGATCCGTGAGTGTATTCAGCTGAAGTGAGACTTATACGGCGAATCAAGACATGATGAAAGCATTGCAACAATGCGTCCTGGATCCGATCGATGCCGCCGACGGGTCCCTTGCCATTGCCCAACTGCGTTACCTGTGACGGACATGCCGAACAGTATAGCGAGGCGATGACAGCATAAGTGTCTCGCAAACAGTGCCAGTCTACAGCCTTTTCGGAAGCAAGGTAAGCTCAACAGATGCGCATGCATCTCCTTCGTTCATAAAAGCCATCATAAACACTTGATCATGCACTGGTAGCCTCGCTTCCGATCCTCATCGCCCTGTAATGCACGCCCGATCCCTTGGGCAATTGACATCGCATCAAATCAATCCAATCGCGTATAGACAGTGGCATGAAATAGTCCTGTTGACATACCATCGAACAATAGATCTATTGCCAAATAAAATCGCAAGTACCGGTATTCGCGACCGCATCCCAGCCATCCGGACATCGCTTACAGCCACCCCAGTCAGCACCCAGCCAGCCAGCATTCACCCAGTCAATCCACTCCCGAACCCAAGACCCGAGTGCCTGGGCGTCAGCACCACCAAGCCTCTAAAACCTAATAGCAGCCCCCCCATCAATTAAATCAATCAAATAAGACACTCCTTCACACCACACCTAAAACGGCCCGTCTAACAGCAGGCAGCAGGATAATCGTATACCGGCGTCGACCCCAGCACCCGGTCATTTCCCCGCCGTACCATCTTCACTCAGTAAGAAGTCATTCTTGTCATGTCATTCAGAGTTTCGCGCTTGGCTCATCCCTTGACTGCTTTCACCCACTGGAACAAATGCGCGCTACAACGCAAAAAGGGGGGTGTGCGTGTGACCTGCACAGGGGGGCGTCCGGGTGGATCTAATCAATGAGTGAGTGACCTGCTGCTGTTGGTTGGTGTGGTTGCATCTCCCACGTGTCTAGAATCCTTCTAGAAGGTCGATTCCCCCCCAGTCTTTTCACCACACCACCAATAAAAGTTGGTGAAGATTAATTACATAAACTGACAATAAAAGGACGATTTAGAGTTCGCGTGACTGCACCCGGGTAAACGCTCTCCCAACACGCGCAGCACTACTCAGTGCTGCTAGCAGACAGCTCGTGCGGGTCGCTGTCCGCAACTATTCATTTCACGACCAAGACCCAGAAAAGGCCCTTTCAGGTCTTTCCGACCCTTCAAGCTGAGCGCCTCTACCTTCCCCTCCAGCCTGCAAGTAGGAAGTAGAGGCGCATTCGGTGGTGCAGGACCGAGCCACACCGTCTGAGACGGAAACTCCGAAAACAGCAATTTCCGTAACAGGGCATGTCTCAGCCCGTCCATAACGGTTCAATCGATCGAGCCCAGATTCCCATCGCGCTGTGACCACTCTCACTCCAGATCTTCGATGCACTTTGATCGAATGCAGGTGCTAGAACACACCGCGCGTCGTCGCGTCCAGAAATAGGTTCCTTTAAATCAACACGACACGGCAGATTGGGGCTATCGACTGCCGACGCGACACATCAGACGCGATGAAAGGTGGCTTGCGATTGATACTTGATTTGATTGATGCTCTTTGTTGTTCGCGTCGGTCGCATTGGGCTGTTCACATCTGTTGACGACTTGGAGTCATTCAGTGGGAGCGCATCCTTGACACGTTGCATGCCCACGATGGGTGACATGCCCATCCTTCACTTCCTTCCGCCCGCAACCAGCATCGGCAACCGCTCACGGCCACCAGGCTTACAACACCTGACCAAAACAAGTCAATGCAAGCCCCAAACCGTGACCATCCAAGCCATTTGTAACAAGTGCATCCTAGTTGTAGCAGTAGCTGTATACGCCTGATTCTGCAAGGCACATGATCCGCGCCCTCTACCCGGGGAAGCTACACCCATCAGCCCCGGTGAACACGATGACGTCTGCGCGGGGAGAGCTACTCACCCGCCATCCTCCTCCTCCACACCTCCAACCACAACACCCCAGTCAGTTCATCAACACCAAGACAATTAGACCTACTCGTACATCCATCTTTTTCCTCCCAGACCGCAAGTTTCCGCCCATCGAGATGGAAAGGTCGCGCCCACTCACACCTTCCTGCACGGCGGAGAGGGGAGGAGAGGAATACAGGTGCGTGAGTAGTAGTGACAGTGGTGAAGAGGAAAAGAGGAAGATGTCACCTGTCCACAATTCGAGTCTCCAGCTTTGCATCATGGCGCTGTCTATCCTGTAAATCACCTGCCGTTCCCTGATTCGAGTATCACCACCAACCGGTCCGTGCCAAAAGAAGCTGGATGGGTGTGTCGCCATCACTCGTTCCATCCATCACTAAGGTCTGATGGTTTCGGCGGCCAGAACAACTGCCGGCTTGCCCAAAACTTGTACCTACGAAGCCAAGAGCTAAGACGCAGCTGAATTAACCTCTAGTATCTAGTACGTTAAATCTTGGGAATCGTTCAATTCGATCAATTCATTGTACTAGAGCGGGCGGTGATGATTTGTTCGCAAGCATGAACTTTGAGTTGGGGCGTTTCTTCTCGCCGACGACCTGGCCGAAGGAGGGAGGAGTATCAACACCAACACCAATACCCACCATCTCTATCTAAGTCGATCTATACTTTACAGCTCAAGCCTCGCCGTTCCTAGCCCGCACCATACGAATACGCACAAACCTGATTAATCGCCAGGCAGACGTAGCGAAAGCCGGTCGTTTACAAGCATCGACCCGTAGGTCTGCACGTCGCCGGAACCCAGGCGATACCTAAGGTCGGCAACCAGAGACAATGACAACAAGTCAATGACCGCCATTCGGCAGCTTGTGTCGCATCGGTTGCTTCGCTGGCAGACAAACAGCACACAAGTGACAAAACCGTTAGCATCCCGTCCTGCGCTGGCAAGAATGTCTCAGCCAAGTGTCAGTCAACTCCAAGCACCTTACTTCTGCCCTCTGAACACACGCCCAGGCACCTCCACAGCAAATCACAAAACACCAAATCCTCCTCTGTCACCCTACTATCTATCTTGACCTTGATCCAAAGAGTGGTAACAGGCAGAAGCGAAAAAAGATCCTTTACCCGCTTCTTCTGACGTGCCTGCATACCTTGGCGAAATAGTCCATAGCGTAGGACTGGACGTCCTACAGCGCATTGACAGCTGAGGCTAAGCTGAGACGACGTTTCCTACAGGGCGACGGGCGACAAGCGACACAAGGCAGGCGATCGAGGGATCGACGCTGCGACTTGATTTGGCAGACATCTACCGATCAGGACAGTAAACAACCCGTTCTTCGGCTAATTGATTGACCCCACGTACGCATCCTTCGATCCTTGTGACATATCTGGATCCCGGTGGTCGGGAAGATGGAGCTTCTTTCCTGGGCGCATCTGGGCATTCAGAGTTTTCTTCTGAGATTTGAATGACCCGATTGTAATGTGACTGTACTCAAGGAGGATTGGATGCGAGGAAGAGTGGAGGAGAGAATGTGTTGAAGGTCTTGTCTTGGCATGTAAGTGACGGCATCGACCTCAACACCACAGCCAGCCTTGCATCCAACAACGCCAGCCGTGCATACACAATCACAACTCAAACACCAAAACACCTCCCAACTCAACTCAAATCAATCCAAGCCAAGAACTAGAAACCAAGCATAACAACCACCTCCCTAAAGCCTGTCTATCTCCATCCCCCCTACCTTCCAGAAACTCTCCCCCGTCCTCTTCTCCATTCCAACCCGCTCAAGGTCCCCCGCAAACGGATAGCTCACAGAGCTCTACCCGCACAAGGCAAGCCTCCCCCGCGAATCCATCCACAAACATCAAAGCATATTCTTCGCATTCAACACGGCCATTCCTGGGGTTGCGGACGCTAGAAGTAATGCAAAGGCTTAAGCAGGAGGAATGTAGATTTCGTAGATGGCAGATTTGGCGCCGGGTCGGAGTGCTTGAAGCGTTGATAGTGCCCGCCCGTTCGACAAGTTGCGGCTGGCGTGTCTGTACACCGACCCGCGTCTTTCGAGGAGTGCTGCTGTTAGAACAATTGGCAGTCCATCCCCAGTCTTTCCCGTCTATTGATGATTAAAAAAGTTCATTTGATCGATCAATTCCATATTGAAAATTGAGGACCCCCCTCCGCAAGACCGACGAGCCGAGCATCTACTTCGCGCATGCCGGAGCTTCTACACCGACAACACCACATCAACTCGGTTCTCCTTTGGCACCCATATCCCCCCAGGGAATAACTCGGCTAACATGTCAACACCATCAGGATCCAGATTTGGCAATTTCTATAGTGTTCAATGCCTCGACAACGTCATGGTACGAAGATCAGCGCCACCTGTCATGTCTCAGTTCTCGCTGTCAAAATTCCATGGGGAAGCCAAGGGGGAATCCGACATCAACCCGACATGAAGTGTGCACAACCTGGAATCTATGTTCCGGTGCAACGGTTCACCCTTGAACTCAATCGCTCCGAACAGTGGCGATTATCTCATACTGACTCCATGCCCCCGTGAGGATTCGTATATGCTGCATTTTGACTCCGGTGAGACTGCACTGATACCAACTGCCCGTACTCATGAGGCATGTTTAGCTATCGGCACATGCTCTACAACTAACGACAAGACTGCCGAGAAAAACGTCACAATTACACTGCCGTGCGGCCATCCCGGCATCAATATGCAGCACATTGGCAACCATTCACATGCAAAAACCAAGCAAGGGAGACCTACATACACACCACCACCTTCGGCCCCTCAACACCGAACCTCAGCCTCGCCCCCTTCCACCCAGACCACAAACTCCTCATGACAAAGCACCTCGCAAACCACAAGGCTGAGCAAAATCTAGAATTTCTCTACTTCCTATCCACTGCGGCCCGACTCCACGACATCGCCATCAACCACGCGTCGGTCAAATATCTGGAATTTCTAGAAGCTTGGCCTGTACGTCCCCACTCGCCACAGCGGAACCGTTCCCGCTGGCCACCCACTGAGAGTTTTCTGTCGGATTTGAGTTGGTTAGATCCCCGACACTACGGCACGGACATCTCGGGGAGTTAGGAAGTAGCCAGGCTGGAATATCGTGAATGAGTCGTAATTACGCATTCCAGAAGCATGGGAGAATTCTAGACTCGCGATGTTTGCCCTTCGGTCATTGAAGAGGCGAATTGGATCTCTGGAGTTGATGGCTTATGACGGACAGTCCACGTGGGGCATCTCCTCAGCACGAACACAGCACGATCTACGAACCTGTGTGTAAGATCAACGTACAGCATGCAAGGCACAGCTTCACCTTCCCCCTCGTATCTTCCATTAACGTTACAAACCTCTTCCAAATCGAGTCACTACATCTCACAACCCACAGATCAAACCAACCTCCCAAGCACAGCACAGCTCAGACCAAGCTCCAAGCTCTTTGCAGGTTCTTTCTTCAGTGGACACTTCTTCTCCCCACCTTCGGCCCGTCTTCACCCAAAGTACGCTCCGGCTCAATTTCTACTGGGCCCGGCCTTCGGTATCTGGGCAGGGCAGAAGAAATCGATAGATCTAGACTTACCCACAGTGCTGGGCCTGTGCTTGAGAGTATCCGCTGTACCGTATGTTCGATTCAATGCCTGACGCGTGTATGCTTAGCTTCCCATCAAGCCCATTGGTAGGGCATCAGCTTCGGTGGTTCCGTCTGCAGGGGGTCAGCTGGGACGTCAATTTTCACATGCAAGGCATGACAGTCAGTGAAGCATTCACAGGCAGTCACAGGCAAAGAAGGCACAGTAAGTTATTGTAGATGTTTTATTCATGTTTTTGTCAGGGATGATTACGTCGAATACCCTCTAGAGAAGGCATCGACTTGTTTTGCGCATGTTTTTGGCTTCTTTCCAAACGCTTTTCGTAGTGTCCCGTAGGCTCACTATTGTCCCTCTCGCCTTGGCGATGATAATCGCTTTGGTTCTCTCCTCATCCTCTCTCTCAAGGTTGCCCTTGCTCATCACCGACACCACCGGAAGTTTTTTTATCGTAACAAAAGTACACTTCTTCCGGGGGCGGGAAACATGAAAACAAACAAACAAATCAGCTCGGACCAGAGCTGTGGTATCATTGCGATAGGGTGTGTAAGGCAAAAGACGCCGCCGATGATGGAAGAAGAAAAACAAAAGGTCGCTGTGACAGAAATAAGAAGCAAGATGACGCGAGCAAGATGATTCGCTCGCGATAGAGCGGAACCGCTCATTAGAGGACATGTCGTAAATGCTGCTCCTCAATGCAGCAGAGAAATGAAGTCGCTCGTGTGCTGTAAACAGGTTTGTGTTGTGGTAGGTGTACACGGCAGGCCCGGTTCAGGCGGTCCGCCTTCCCGGTTCCAGATAGTCAAGATGGTTTGAGATACTCATTCACCAACCCTTGGAGTGGTAACCATCGAATTGCTCCTTCGCAAAGTACTGGTTCCAGCGCTCGGCATCGTTGTCCTCCTCGTTCTTCATGCATGCCTTCTCAGGGTGCTGTTGAAGGTTGACGAGGTCGGTGGAAGTGTGACGGCGCTTAACCGCGTTGGCGGTCATGGACTTCTGCGATCGCTCCCAGATCATGCCACGGCGAAGCGAGTCAGTCAACTCGGTCGCGAGCATGGTGCGGCGGTTGGTGCGTGGCGAGTGTGCGGCCTGGGCGTTGATGTAGGTAGGAGCAGCCTGGATAGGCTGGGCACCGCTGCGAGGAATCTCGCGAATAGGCTTGAGATTCGAAGATCGCATGCCCTTCATCATAAGTGGCGCTTCGTCGGAGTCATTGGGCGAACCAGCCTTAGGGGATCCGCGAATGGCATGACCGTGCGGGCCAGCGCGAGCGCGGAGAGCCGAGGTAGATTGCGAGCGATCGTTCTGGGCGAGGGCAAGAGTAATGAGAGAACGGCGGGATGTCAAGTTTGCGGTAGAGTCGACACGCTGGAACAGCTTATCATCGACGCTCGACTTGTCACTATGCTCCTCGAGCGAGTCTTCCCAGTCTGAAGAGTCGTCATCGTCGTCAATGGCGCTCTCGTCGACGTAGTCATCCTCGGAGTCTGAGTCAATAGCGGTGTCGGCGTGTTGCTCAATGGTGCGGGTAGAGACATTGTTGCTGAAGGAGGTCTGTTTCTTCTGTGCGTTCATCACAGAGCGCTTAGAGATCGCGCTCCTAAGCGAGCCCTCTTCCTCAGAGGAGACTCCAATCTGGAAACCAGTCTTCTTAGGAATGATGGGCTGGCGAGTCTCAACGCTGCCGCCCTGTTCGCTCGAAGAGCAAGAGGCACCAAGCTTAAAGGTCGTTCGCAGCTTCTTAGACTGGACGGGCATCGCAGCGGGCTCCGAAGTAGGCTCGGGGATGGGCTCACTGGGGTAAGATCGGGGAGAGTGGATGGCGGGAACGCGGATCTGTGAGGGCGAGAAGCCACGCACAACCGTTGTGCGGGAAGGCATCTCGGGAGAAGGGTGAGACTCGGCTTCTGAGGCCATGTCGGATTCCTTGGATGGCGATTGGGATTCAGTAGTAGTGGATCCAGAACGCTGGATGGAAGGTGAGGAGGCGGGCGCAGACTTGAAAAGCTGCTGGGAAGTGGAGGGTGCCGAGAGAGGAGCCTTGTCCTTGACAATCGACATGATCATCTTCTCAAAGTCGTCGGAGCTGATGTGGCGGTCGCGACGGCTAGACGAGTCCTGGCGAAGAATGCGAGGGCGGGCGATCTCGAGAGGTGCAGATACTGAGGTGAACTCGACGGCCTCGTCGTTGTCGGCAACGGACTCAACGCTACCGGAGAGTTGCGGGACTTCGGGTAACCTGTCGGTGCAGATGTTCTGGGGTAATGAGACTGTGTTGTTGGAGGGAGCGGGTGCAGCGGCCTTGATGTCGTTCTCAACGAGCTGTTCTCGTTGCCAGAGTCTCCAGCTGAGGTTCTCTAATCTTCTTCCTTGGTCGACTGAATCTGCGCAGCGCGAGAAAACTGAGCCGAGGCAAGCTTGGTCAGCCATGTGCTTGCGCATATGAAGGCAGAGCTGTGGTTAGAGACTCACCAGTCCAGATGCTCGAGAGATGGGCGAGGTTCGCTGTGTCGACCTTGTGGATCACGTTAGGATCCACGGTCAAGACGTGAGTGTCTAAGCGATGGGGCATCGCTTCGTTGTGCAGCTCGTCGAGTACGAGCGGGGGTGATAGTCGTCGAGGAAAGGCGTAGTGATCGATTCGTCGATGAGGGTGTGCGTGATCTCGCGATTATGCAGTGGGTGTATGTCGACGCCAGGTGCGGTGAAGCGGTGCTCGCGGTAAGTGATGATGGTGATGCGAAGATATGACGATGACAGCGCTGCAGGCAAGTGAATGCTGAGTGTAAGGCGTCAACGATCGAAAGGCGTCGAGTACTGATTCGCGATGTAATGCTTTGGGTGCGAGGCTGTGGATGCGGAGGAGAGATGGAGAAGACAGACGAGACTGGGGATGGAGATGTAGTTAATATCTCTCACAGGCGCAGGCCGGAGGAGGACGATGGAAGATGGGAGTGGGATGGATTGGGGGTGGGCGAGCGAGTCGGTGTGTGTGCGTCTGATGTGCCATATATGGCCTGGCAGCGCAGGGAGGGAGGGCTACGGGGGGTGCGCGAGGGGTGTAACCACGAGAAAGCAGCAAGCAAGGGGAGGGGAGGTGATGGGGGTGTATTCGTACCTTATGAATGGATGGGGGTGAGAAGAACAAATGGCTGGATGGATGTGAAGGGGGGGAGTGCATCGGGAAGACAGGCAGCTTGAAGAGAACACAGGGGGGAGGGGAGGGAGACAGGCACGAGAATAGGCGGGGAAGAAAGAAACTGGAGAGGAACACTCGTACCTCGCGGACGTACCGCGGCGGAGGGTGGAGAGAGAGACAACAGCGGCGTCTTGCCCCTCTGAGGTCGCTGGGCTTTGGCTTGTGATTGAGTCGTGCGTGGCTGTCAGGGGGGAGGGGTGGCACCGAGGGGCGTGAGGGTGTGGCGTGCAGTGGGATGAGAAGCCGGGGAGGGCTGCTGCAGTATTCGGGCTGAGGGGGAGGCAAAATGCCGGCACTCAGGTGATCGATGGGCTGGCAGCGCTAAGCCTGAAAGGGAGCGAAACGCTGTCGGACCGGACAAACTATAGCTCAAATAGGTCAAGCCAGTCATCGATACGCTTGTCCGCATGGAGTAGTACTCTTTCTTGCCGGTTCTCGTGACAAGCCTCATCTCCATCCTCTCCCAGGAATCCGTTCCCACCACTTCCAAGACCAGATGCGGACGATAAGTGCTACCACCTTCGGCTTAGCGCAGTACATCCTTCTCTTAGAGGCAGCATTTCGGCATAGGAGCCCTGTTCACCGACACTCCTCGTCTCGCGTCCATCTGTTGCCTTTCTGAACACGGCCCCGCGCCCATTTGCTTCCCTTTCGGAAACGGCCCCGTGGGTTGGGCAGCGCGGGTACGGATCCGTATGGATGGGCACAGCGCACCACAGCGCCATACTCGCCCAGTCACCAGTCCTTCATTACCGTCATGTTCAGAAGGTCTCTAGCGTGTGTCCCTCGGTTACCCGCCGGCTACGTGCTCCCGTCGCTCGCTCATGTGTCTCTCTTGGTGTTTCTAGGCCTGCTGGCTACAGACGCTTGCGTTGCGATAGGGCCTGCTTCGCTTGTGCCTGGACGAGTCACGCGCTTCTTGGCCAATTCTTCGCATTGACTCGTCCACCACGCTTTGACATCTGGGGAAGAATGGGCCTATGGATGCCTGGACTGCCGTCGCCAGCATCTAGAATCGTGCCCTCGAGACGTGACCACGTTCCTCAGTGGCCCAGGCCATCTCGCCTAGCATCAATGGAATCAATCAATGGGCGAGCCAATATGGATTGGGCATTGCTGCTCCGTCACTTGGTCACGCTGTCAAGACTGCATCAAAGGGAATCCCGAGCAACAAACACCTACCGAGGCGCCTGGCGCCCGGCTGTGCCTGGATGCTGTGCGCAGCCAGAGACATCCCTGCGGGGGCTGTTCCAGTGGTCCGAAGCCCATTGCGGCACTCGAGCGGTGCAGGTGACCTCTGACGCTGTCAATCACTCCCTCTTCCAGGTCCCGGCCATGCTGTCCAAGCCTCCCCCAGACGGGATGCCTCCCGTAAAATGCAGGGCTGTTTCACCCCAAGGCTTGACGGCAATGGGGCAGCGGGGAACCAGAGACAGCCTGAATGGCGGCCTTGCAAGTCCGTTCGCTATGCGGCATGTTCCTTGTGCAATCCGCATATTGCTGGGGTGGGCATGGAGAAACAATCACGAGGCTCATTTCAATCCGGTGAACTTGGCCGTGAACGATCGTCGTCATCTACACGGTTGACTTGTCTGCCTGACCTTGAATTGTCACAACCACAAGCAGAACCCGGGCATCAATATCTGTTGCCAACGCATCGAGGGGGCGGCTGCGACACGGCGCTGCCCTTCTCCGTGTCATCAGACCTTCAATACCCCCAGGAATAACCAAGTCCGGCCCCCAAAGCGGCCACTGGCATCACCAGTCTCAGCGCCTCCCGGAGAGGCGCTTCAGTGACCCGGAGTAGCTCAACGATGAGTCGACAGGACTGTCGAACGTAGGCCAGTGCTTGCCTTGGAGAAGACTGTCAGGTGGACAGTCCACCGGCGGGAAGCGCTGTCTGCACTACGACTCACCCCCACACGCGGGATGTGTGGCGCGGGCAGCCAGCCTTAAGTCAATGCCAGCGCATAGCTTCATCGTTCGCTCACATGATGGCGCAAGCTGCAGGTGCTTTTGCTTGGTAGGCTGAGATGTGTCTCCCAAATGCAGTATACATAATGATCTTACGAATCAAAAGGACTGTATATCGCGAGTGCTTGTTCCTGACGCACCGAGCCGCGGCAACATGACCTGCTCTCGATGCGGTGACTGGTCACTTTTCTACCCAACGAGCTGAGGTATGTGATGCAGAAAGCGAGAAACCGCTGGGTCTTGTGAGCCCAGCCGCTTCAAAGGGCGAAATGATTTGCTTCTCTTCACCGGAACCTGCAGAAGTACTACACTTGTTCCAGCCAATAGCCCACCGTACATCGCGCTTACGCTGCTAACGCTCGCATGGACGACGAGAGTGGCGTAGGTAAGCTTCCTCAGCCTTGATGGGTCGGCGTCTCTTTCCTCCTCTCTATTTCTTTATTTTTCCTCCTACGACTATTTTCAGGTTTGCCGTAAATGGCTGGGGATTCGTTGTCGTTGCTTCTTCGAGACCGGCCAAGCGACTTGCCGTCCGCGCGGGCCGTCACGTCGGCTTGCCACCAACGGCTAGGAGCAAACGTTCTAGAGCTGACTTAATCTCGATGATCAAGGATAACAGTAGCCATTTCTTAATGTCAACGAAAGATCGGTCAGACTCATCAAACATTGCTAACCCAGCCCTTGTAGAGACAACACTGATGTTCGCGGCAACACTGTCCGCAACCGATACCAAGGACAATTATGTCACGGGAGTACACAACCCCGGTCCTGACAGTGTAACGTATCGTTGGAGAGCAAAAGCTGCCGCAGTGAAGATCCTGTGACGGGCAAGATCCGCGAATCCCCAGCAATAATCCGCGGCATCGTGTAAGTGGGAGCCTGATCCGGGGGGTGAACCCTTGTCGACCTTCCCCAGGCGGGCGGCGAATTACGCTGTTAGGACGAAGAAGGGAACATCGTCCTATTCGGACACGCCCTGCCATGCTCAATTGGCAGGGTTTACAGCCTCGACAGTGATGGTGTCGGAACCTCGCCTGGGATGTCGATCCTCAAGTGAAGAGCGACGTTTACGAAACACAGACTCTGAGTGATTGTCACTATCGTTGTGGCAGGACTGCAGCGCATTGATGCGCAGGAGATGAGCTGTTTCCGTCGTGTCGTCATGTTCATCCTGCTTGCGATACAAACCTCATCCTTGGGAGTAAGACACGCGGCAACCGGGAACCTCGACAAGCGCGGTCACGCGCCACATTGCGACATTGGATGACTATCATGCCGCCACAAGGACTTTATGCGAAGTATTGCATCGATGCTTTCACGATGTACTAGGTACTGATGATACTAGCGCGAGAGTCGGGGCGCGGCTGGCGACTGCCCCGAAGAACTATCATAATGACAAGTTCCAGCGAAGCAAGTACTTCGAGCGCACAAATTACCCAATGGTGATGTTTAGCGACTCATTTGAGTCAAAGCCTCCAGGCACGGCTCACATCTGAGCTTCCCCCGCGCGCCGACTATAGTGAGACAGATCATGAGATGCTATGAGTGGAGAGCTTCGACACTGTGTGTACCGTTAAGCGAATCAGAGGGCGAAGAATTGGCACGGCTTAGATGGTTGGGATGAGCCTCTCAGAAGCTCGAGTAATGCTGTTGGGCCCCCACACCAAAAGGATGGATGGGTTGACACGAATGTCAAGCCGCGGAGAAGGCGTGACGGTGTGCTATGTCGGTGCGATAGCATCGGTGTGCCACTCGATGTTGATACTCGGTTTCGCCGTGTTCACCGGTGAAAGCGCCGACATCACCGGCGCGCCTCTGTCGTCACATCAGCGACCGAAACGAGGCATCGCTGAGGATGTCACCATCCAAGGATCTCGCATTAGACCCAGTATCCTGGCGAAGTTGACGTTTCCCCGTGGAGTTCGACATCCAAGATTGCGACTGACCGAGCTCCCACCGGCGACCAGGAGCTCGCAAGGTCCCTTCCACCGGGGAACATGGTGTCGCCGATGATCCCGCCCACAGCGCTGGTAAAAGGACCCAAAGACGCGGTATGACCACCCCAGCTGCCAGGCCCCCCTGGACAGATGGCCATGCCAACGGTAACAGTGCTGTCGTAGCAGTCGCATCCCACGCTATCATTTATCGACAAAAGGGAGTGTCTCCGGATGACAGGGGTAGGCTTCCCCGTGGGACGCACGGGTGGGAGGTGTGTGTGGATGGTTGGCTGGTGTGGTGTGTGAGTGCCTGCAACTGCTGGGAGCCAAGAGCTGGGTTGAAGAGGAGAGGTGCACATGGTGGCGCTCTTCCGCACCGTGTGTGTGTGTTGGCATATTCGTCGTTCGGGGGAGTACCCGTCTTGGTAAAACGGTTGCTCCCTTCTCTCTCTTCTTCTCGTCGTTTTTTACTTATTCCTGGGGGAATTGGAAAGAAGTTGTCACTGTCTCAGGTGGTTTTCCCACTGTGGGCATGCGGATGAGTATCCGCGGTGGCTGGCGATGATCGAGTATACACACAGGCACGCTGAGAGACATTTGACAGCTGAGGCGGGAGTGAGCTGGGGTAGCTTATGGGGAAAGTCTATCCTTTGCGCACGAATGAGATGTCGCGGTCACATCCCCGTAGGTATGATGAGAGTAACGCATATGTCGCGTTAAGCTTTTGGTCATATCTCGCAAAATCGCACTGGGTCCGAAATGGATATGATTATTCTCATGTATTAAATCAAATCATTTATCTCACTGTGCATTTGATGTGATTGTCGACATTGTTTGAGAATGCTCCGGTAATGTGCATTCGCATCACCAGGCCATTCTTGGAAGGCAACTCGTCGACACTGAACGCTCGGACAGTAGCCATGAGAAGAATGCCAAATCAGATAACGACTCTCAGCCTGACAATCTACCGGCAACCTGGAATCACACTCATGAATAGCCTTAGGCTTAACGGACAGGGTTGAATAAGGCGTTCGCAAGAGCGTGCAAACCCCTGGCCACCGGGGAGCAGGGGCCGGTGAAGCCACCAACACAACAGCTGAAGCGTGGGGGCTCCCTTCTTTGAATGCCGGTTATCATCGTTTACTACAACATTATTCGATGCAACGTCTCGCGTAGTGTACAGTGTCAAACCGCGGGATATAAGTGAGGCTTTCTTGGCCTGGTCAAATGACCTGATATCGCAGACTATCAATGTCAGGGGAGCGATTGATCTACAAAAGGGGGGAGTGTACAGGAACAAGGCGGCTGAGAATGAGCTGATCGAGGGCGATCGGGATGGGGCCGTGAGGTAGCTGTCTCGGTGCGTTGTGGGATCGAGAGACATGCCTCACTTCTCGGGGAGGAGAGCGCGATTGTACCTGCATGGGGAGCTCAACAGCATACCTGACATCACCTAAGTGCATCAATCGATGAAACGGACAGCATCGCTACGTTTTGTGTATGCAGAGGACGAAAAGCAAAGACTACGGCCCGCTCGAACTGTGCGGACATGATCATAGCCAGAAGGAGACTGCGAAGAAGCAAGCATAGTGGTCGTAATCAGGCGCCATAGCCATTTACACTGTTTCGCATGTGTCAGGGCAGACTAGAACAATGTGATAGATGACCATTCTCTCCCAAAAGAGGAATTTGAGGGAGAGGATTGAGAGACATAGCCGCCAAGAAGGAGGGGAGTGAGGGAGTGTTGTTTCCCCACCGAAGAGTGTCGGGAGACAACAACGATTTTTACAGTGAGGATGTATGTTTTACTTGTTCGCGATGACAAAACTTGCCAACCAGTGGCTGGACGCCATTTGCGTGGCTGGCTTGAATAAGGTGAGTAAAAAGGCGGAACAGACGGGATGGTCGATCGTGCACGATGTGTGATGGCGTAGAGAAGTGGCTTGATCGCGCAGCCTTGATTGAGTAAGGGAGATTGAGATGAGGTATGAGAAGAACAATAGTTGATGCGCTTCACGTTGGATATTGATGGGAGTTGGTCGCATCACAGCTGAGAATAATCGATTGAAGAGGAAGGGCTGAATAGGACCAGCCAGTCGGTAGATGAAGGGAGTGGCGCGGGGTTGGCCACCAACAAGCATGAAGGGCCTAGACACGCTGATCTCACGGTGCTAATGGGTGCTATTCTTGACAGACGCGTCCACCAACGGGCCGTGTGTTGGTCTTGAATAGACTTTTGACACTGACGTTGACATTGACAGACAGGCTTGCATTGCAACCCATTCAGCAAATTGTCAAACAATATCAGACGTCCCAGTGTGAATGAGAGCGAGAGACTGTACGGGAACGGGCCGACCACAGCGATCCGGTGCGCAGGACCGAGGAATGTCCCCTGCTGATCATTTGGGATTGACCTCAGGCATGTCTTGTATCGGATGTTGAATGCCTGTGCTGGTTATTGAGGTTGGTGTTGAGATTGTTATACAGCGCAGGCTACAGTGCGGTCAGTGCTGTGACTGAGACAACTACAGAGGGCCAGAGTCTGGGGACAATCTGGGGCTGGGACGTGCGGAGCTCATGAGGCTTCGTAATGCTAAAGTGATTGTAATATTGTTATTGAATTGTTTATTATTTACTTTTCTGTGTTTTTAGGTACAGTGCATCTTTCACTTTCGTCTCATGCTGTCATAGCGCATCAAAGCGCACTCAGGGTCGTTGGTGGCAGCAGCACCTGTGGCAGTGGGCGTGCCAGTGTTAATTACTTCAGGCATCAACAGGCAGCTGTTGGTCAGCATCGCACCTGCCAAGCACAGGCACTGTTGGTCACAACAATCTGCAGCGCACTGACGCCCTCGATCCGATACTATGATCCCTGTGACGGGCCTCATGATCGGAGGCCGTGAACGGTCATGTGATCTGCTGCCTTCTGGCCTGAGGTTTGAGATGCCTGCCTGACAATTCATGGTGAGGCACGTCGCGATGCCGAGGGCCACAACGTCAGACTCTGTTGAGTCAGATTCTGCGCATTTCGCGGCAAAGATGCAATCTGCACAGAAGCGGTGAACTTGGATTTTTGTTTCCCGATGGCATCAATTCCGCCTCTTGCCGCCCATCGGGGACTATCCGGAAGGCTGTTCCCTACGGCTGACTCCATCACCAGATCCCCTCACGAGCTGTCACTTGCAGTAGTCCGACAGACAACGCATACACAGCCCTCAAGGCGGTGAGTAACATATTTACTCAACCATTACCAAATTGAGCAGTATGTAACGTCCCGAACACGATGACATCCCCTCTTTCTGCACGCCAGATGCCGCTCTGCATCACGCGAAAGCTTACTCTACCCCTCCCTAGGTGCTTTATTCAGGGTCCCCTCACGCGGCATTAACCATATGCCAAAATCAGGGTCCCACCCGCGTTGCCTTCACAAAAGCTTGACATCTCCGAACTCATCCGCCGTACCCGCATGACCCTGAATATGTAAATCATATGCCTCATCTACAGAATGCACTCCACAGACAGAAATTGATTGACTGACAGGCCTCAATCTGCAGCGAAGCCCAATGCGGGGCACGAGGGTGAACGGGACCCTGAAGCGGACGGGTCGAGGTCGAATGTCCACCCCTTTCTAATTATCCGGACCGGATTCGACAAAAAGACCACATTTTCTTACTGGGTCGCGGATTGGCGGCCAGATGCAAGAGCCTTACGGTCACGCGCAGGGACACCCGGGGAACGGCACGCAACTCGTGCAAGATCGTCGTTTGTGACCTGCACCACTGCCGATCTCACGTCGCAACGGAGAAGGCGAATCCGGGGGCGTGAGGGACACTTTGCAGAATTGCAACGCTGCAACTCCTTTCGGGTGAAGGTCCAGAACAGGACCCTGAATCATTGTTTCCATGCTAATCCAGGAGCATATGCTCCCTTTCCCACGAGACCAGAGGACTACAACGTGGAAATGGCGCTATCGGAGAATCGGACAATCAAGTCCAGGCACAGGGTCTAGGCGGCGAACCTGCTTGTCACGAGACTCGGAGAACCAACCGGTGCAGACAGCCTTCTCGAACAATTCTGTCTAGGCTTGCTGACCGGAAGGGGTGCTAAACCACTCAATGCCAAGGGCCCAGAGTCATCTTAGCCTCCTGTTTGGTAATGAGAGCTTGATCCGGCGACCACAGATTATACACGCCCCTGGCTCACGAGAGCGCACTCAGCCACGCCAAATCGCAAGAGCTTCGCATTTGAGTCAGGCATGCGAATTCGCACAGACGAAGGACTATTGCCTCTAAGGGAAGACCACGAATTCTGGCCAGTCGTCACCGAGTCGTTTGCACGCCGGCGCCGCGGCCGGTCTTCCTGGGCCGTAATAGTCTCAACCCGTCGATGCAGGGACCAACTGGCTCAGTCCAATGAAGAAGCGCCTCGCCATGCCATTTCGACGCAAAAAGAAATACTCCATTTAGTCCACAGCCGGCTCCATTTCGAAAAGAATTGATCTCAAGAATATTGGTATTTCCTTGTTACTTTCACGGTGCCCTTCCGCAATTACTCCAAGGTTTCTCCGCCGCTAAACATTCGGTCCGGAAGTCGGTGTCCAGAAAGGAATAGAGGAGTAAATCTGCGCCTCGGGGTCGCAACGCCGAGGCAGCTTTTGGGACTAAAAGCTTGCCTCGGGAAAACACGGTCGGCCATCCGCCGAGGCATTTCCTACCATTTAGTGCTTGTCTGCTGGGCGCATTGCTGTTTTAGGGCAACTTCACAGCTGTTCTCGCCTCTCAGTGCGCTCGTGACTGGTAACGTATGGGTCGGTTCCTTTGCCAGACTGACTTGCCAGCGCACCACATGACCATGGCCAGTGAGAGCGATTTGGAATGGACTACTCTCAATTGCTCCATCCCAGCCCTGCTCCACGTTGGATCAATTGATTGATTTGTTAATTCATTTCTTTTATCCAAGCAACATAAGTCCATTCTCAAGCTTTGTTCAGTCGGGTATCACACACCCCATGGTCGTTCTCCGGCGAAAACCTTCTCGGCTGGTCCACCAATCAAAGCCCCTTCCGACCGCTGGACACGTGGATCATCAATTAGCCTCAATACGCTCGACACGCCGCCGGCCAGAGCTGTCCCGAAGGGAACCATTGTCAAAAGCACCCCGGATCAGACCAAGTCAAGGGACCCAAGGCATTGGAATTCCTGGGGAGGTGTGCAAGCCAATATCAAGAGATTGAAAGCTTGTCACCATTGATCCGTGCATTGCGAACAAGGTTTACTGGGGATGCTTGCGCGTGTGCTCGTTTGAAGTCGGTCCGGGATCACATGCTGCAAGGTACAGGACCTGCCGCAACGGGCCTATGAAAGGCTGGGGCCTATTGCTTCTATCGGGCCGTGATGAACCAACATGACATTTGCTCACTGTGAAGCTGTGAAGCTGTCAATTGGTTTGAAGTCGGCACGACTGAGACTGAGACAGAAGAACCCAGTCCGTCGGGGCCTGGTTCGCAGAGGTCCGTTTGATGGCCAGTATCCGACTATCGACCCCCGACAGATCTCGTACGATGGGGCGTCCGTTCTCGGTCCCTGCGTGTTTAGACAACTCGCGGATAGCTCCAACGCCAGACCATCGGGTCCCCAGGGTCCTGTAGCTTCCTTGGCTTTGCTGACCTTTCCACTACTCCGGACTACAGGAGTCCATTGAAGCCCATTCGCGGAGTAACGGCAAGGCTGTACACAAACCAACACTCGTTCGTGACAAGCTCACCCGAGCGAATGAGAAGGGGCGTGTATCGGACTTGACCCGACAAGACTACCGGGAGCGCTGCCTCAGCTCATTGCTGCGCTTCGCACCCCGCAAAACGCGCAAGCTGTTCTCCGTACGGAGTAACTGTAGGAAAGCTTTCCCCAGTGGATCATTTGACATTTTTGCCACCCTTTCCAGCATCATCCTGCCGTCCATCCCCACGGTGGAGAGAGATGGTCATGACCAAGGTGATCAGCATGTGACTTTTGGAGAGGGACTTTGGAGTGCGATGTTCGCCTCCATGGAGAAGTGATGGAGAAGCGATGGGGAAGCGTGAGGGTTAGGTATTACCCGCGGGAAAACGCGATGAATTCATGACTGACTAGCACTTTTGAGTAATGCTCGCACTCCCCTACCAGATGCGTCTTCCTAGCTATTCTCGCCGAGCCTTTGCTGCCCGAATCTTGTGGCATAGCCTTTGCTGCCTGGATTTGGTGGCATCTCCTCACAACGGCCACGGCCGGTTTGCCGACGGCCGGCGGGTGTTTGGCCGAAGGGGAAAGCCTCCATCGGGTTTGTCCGGTCTAGGAAAACGTGCGCAATGGCTTGTTGTGGCTTGCCGGGAGTCATCTGTTCAGCGCACTAGGGCCGAGTCTGTCAACCGTAGGCTATGGTACCTTACTAGGTATAGTTGTGCATTCGTAGTGATGGCTGGGCCGACGGCAGCACACGTATCGTGTTGTAAGGAAGGCTATAGCGAGCGTTGGTCAACGTTCAGAGTTGCAGTGGCATACACATGTGCAAAGACATTGCATCAAAGCAATTGTCTCTCGACGACACCTCTATCGACAATAATAGACGCCGCACGTATCGCAAGACAAGCCACGGTCCGTAGACGGGAAGACGCGGCGACGGCTTGCTATTGTTGCTTGGAGATGGGTGTCATCCGACAACAAAGAGAT
Organism: Sarocladiaceae sp. CBMAI 1973; assembly: GCA_021347865.1. Lineage (NCBI taxonomy): Eukaryota > Fungi > Ascomycota > Sordariomycetes > Hypocreales > Sarocladiaceae > Sarocladiaceae sp. CBMAI 1973. The sequence continues at coordinate 19,791 of WNLN01000378.1, forward strand.
GTCGAGGCGCACAACGCCCTTCTATTCTGTAATGATGGAGGGGGCGTTGACACATGATTGAGTTGCTACAGTGTTGGCAGTGAAACTCAACAATGTAATTGTTGCTATTGCTGGTTTGATGTGGCATTCCGTGAATAGATTTGGGTTGTATTCATGTTAGTGAGGTTGATGCCACCGGTTTAGACCTTGACAATTGCCTTCGAGAGCGTCAACACTGTACGCATCCACCTTGTCTGGAAGGCATTAATCGAAATATGATATTGAAGACTTGATCAAATGAATAATTGATCAATTAAATTATCTCATCGCCGATGTCAAAGTCCTTCGATATCTATTCCCAGTACTTCCTGCCCCCAATCTCCCTCCACGTGCCTAGGGTAGCATCCCATCCACCCAAAGCACATCCCATGATCTCCCACGAAGGATCACCTCGCATGCTGATACTCCTTACAGCTACTACCTGACCTTCCCTTAGTAGCAGCGACTCAAAGCTGAGAGAAACAAGGCGCTCCTGTAGGAAGGCCGCTACGTAGCCCCCTCCTTGTTGACAGCTTACGTGGGGATGGCCCTGTTCCAACGATCTCCTGCGATACGCGCGCGTCAGCTACGTGACCTAGCAGAGTTCATGAAATGCAACCTCACAAAGTCACTAACCGCCCCCATTAGGCAGCTCAGGGCATTCATCACCTATGATGACACACCCATAGATACCTTGCCTACACTACGAGTACTACAGGGTTGTCAGTGGGATGATGTGTTGTCCCTGGTGTTTTGAAAGTGTCCATGTGACGCTCAATTTCCCCGCTCTGCGATTGGTGCTCTTCCAGGCAGACACATCACCTGGCACCTTTCTCATGCTTGTTATTGGCGTGCCTGAGCTGCTTGGGACACAGTGAGATGAGGGTAGAGATGCTGGAGAAACATGGCCATTCAGACGCGTCGCGAGGAGAGCTCTTCACGCGCGCTTCTGGGCGCATGAAGAAGGGGGTGGCTGGGTGATGAACGATGCGATACGATACACGATACGATGCACTGCGCTTCGTCACTATCACGAGTCACCAGGAGCACGTTTGCTGGAAATGAGCTCCTAACGGTCACTGTCGCAGGGTGGACTCAATCACCTCATCCTAATACAAATCCGCTCACCGAACAATTGCGCGATAAAAACAACAATCAAGTAAATCACAAGGGCATCGACAATCGATTTCTTTGACAATGAGTCCCGTCTTCAAGAGCGGAATACCTGGTATCCCCCACGCGCGGAGAAGCGCTCAAGTGACCACCGCCCGGGTACAACGTGGCGCCTCCCGAGGCGTCTACAGCAGTGCCTACACACCACCTGAAAACACCCTGACGAGCCTGATGGTGTGCTCTATGATTGTCGTTTGTAGTGTGTAGGGGGCCATATCTGCAACAGGTAGTGATTGTGACAAACACCACAAAGAGAACGACTCCCTGCTCTCGACAACTACAACGATATGCACGGCGGCCGCCCCCACGCCGTCTTTGACAATCGAGGGGGAGGGGCGGAAGGATTGGCCATGCACCAGATAATCTTAGCATGAACAGGGCTGTGTAGAGTTTGATAAAGTGATTGTACAGTGGATGCAGCAGGTGAAATCAAAGAAGCCAAGGGAGATGGTTTCTAGAAGCACGTTGTGACGGGGGAGGAGTCCTGGGGGCGGGATGTTAGATGGTAAGATAATCAGGACTTACATTGGCGGACCAGGGATTTAATGACCTACCTCATTGATCTCGACTATATTGGGGAACGTCATTTTATCGAACCATGAATTGATCCATGTCGTGACAACCTTTACACTATGATTCAGATCGTAGGATGGGGTGTATCGTTGTATTGTTGCATCGCGACTCACTTACAAGATGCTTATCAGTCTTTAGGAACTTTCTTCGCGTCTTTTATCAACACCCTCCCTCCATCCTTCTCGAAGCCCTGCTCATTGTTCCTTGGATGTAACTCTTCCTTGATAGGACTCTGGAACGAAGAAAAGAAAAGGTTGCGCCGTGAGCTTGCATACCTTGACAGGCCGTCATTAGGATTGCCTTGCACCTTTGCGACACCGAGCATCGGGTCCTCCTACCTAACCCCCGAAGAGTACCTTTGTTGTAGATGCGCCGTCGGCCGCGAGTGGCTTGACCCCCACTGCACATCATCAATCTCTCAGTGCCTCTGTCCTTCTAACCATTTCCTGTCAAGGTGTGTTCGACATGTGAACATCGCATGTAAGCCCCAACCGCTGTACTAGCATTAGTTCCCGGTTGATCACCAATTAATCACCAGACACACATCGCCGACCAACGGCCATTCCGGAGTCGACCGATGGGTCAGACTGATGTATCATCACTCACATCATATCTGCAACGGCACAGGCGCGGCCCGCCGCACAGATGTTCATCTTGGCTGACCTGGCCCGGGCGCCGCGTGCTGACCATGCGTCCATGTCAACCGCTGGTAGAAGGCGTGTGCCGTGCCTAAACATGGTAATTTAATATCGAGTATATCTATTCGGTCAGATCTGTACGTCAGATTCAATGACGCTCTGCTACGCTGTGGTCGAACTTTTAGGGTTCACGATGCGTCTTACACGCTGTCATCTTGATGTAGGATTGTAGGAACACGCTGATGGCGAACAATACATGGATCGCAGTGAATGAATCGCTTTTCTCCGCGGCCATGTAGAGGTTGCCCGTGGGGGATGAAACGCGACATGGATTACCTGTGCTGCAGCCAAGGTATGGTAGGCTAGGATAAGACGCAATACGGCGTACAGCATCCGTATTCCGCTGCTTATCGTTCCTTAGGATGTGGCTGAACGCCCCGAGCCGGTGAGCAAGAGAGTGTGCCTGCGTGGCGGTCTTCGGCGGTCTCAGTGGGTGACGAGACCCTGATCGACATGTTCATTCCTCCATTCGGATGCGGTCGGAGAAGTGAGGCTGGAGCTTCATCTTCAGCTCTGCGTCTCGTGATGCGATACTTGGCCTCACGGATCAGTCCGGGAGGTTGAATAGCACGACATACCCACGGAACAGTGATCTCGTGATTGAAAACGTGGGATGTAGAAGAAAGAAAGAAGGAATGAGTCTTGGCTTGAAGCTGAGTTCAAGGGACCCTGGTTGAGGTTTGGACACACCGTGTAAGAGCCGATGTCGAAGATACCGCAAACACACGCCACCACGTGTGATATCCTGCATCCCAACTGTGTCATATTCTGTACCTCTAGTAAAACCACCATCGATAAAATACACACCGAGTAGAATTGATCGATAAATCATCAATTCATTTGTCCCCATCATTACATCGCCGACCTTCCAGAATCCTGTGTTACCCTTCCGCAGCACATCACACCGCTCCTCTCACTCTCTACACCTCTCCCTCTCATACAATCCTCGAAGCACACCTTCGTAGATGGTGAGTACAATGTCATACACGACCAGTCTAGTTGGAGCGGCGCATGCCAGATCCCGTTTCAAGGTCTAAGAATCCGGTTCGTCCACGTTGAGCAACTTCCGCGAGGGAGCAGGCCACATGGGAGAGCCTTGCCCCTGGAGGATGCAGTCTCCCGACAAACATATTGTTGTCCATTTACCACGTGTAGACACAATGCATTGTTTCTTACGGGATGTGTGGTTTCTGGTAGAACGGGGACGGTGGACTCGAGGCGCAGGGCTACACAACGGGATGCTGCAAGTATTGTCCTTGGCATTTCGGTCCATCACTATCGATACCATGATCACCACCACACGTTCAAATTGTCAGGTCCATGGACTCAGAGTGATGTTCATGAGATTCTTCAGCTCGCAAGGGTCCTCAAAAGATCACGCGCCGCTGGTTAGAGCATGTTTGTCAGAAGCCCGGGGCACACAATCCATCGGGACACACAGAGACCATGTCTCGGAAGCCACATCAAATCAACAACAGCCCTCACCTTCAAGGCAAGTATTCACGAGGCTGACCCTCCATCACCGTCAGGTCGTCTTCAGCCCTGCTGCACAGTGTCTGGGCCTATACAAGGCCATACTAGCGGTGAGCAAATCTCATCACGATAATAAAGCTGAAGATCAAAAGCTGCAACTTCCCGTTCCCCGAAATAGCCACAACAAGTACACGAAATCACTTGATGAGCGCCATCGGAGTGGAGCAGCATGATCTCACCGTCCAACTCACACAACCATCCCGTCACCGTATCAGGGCACGTCACGATAGCCAGGCGTAGCCACGCTGCAGAACGCAACGAGAGACCTGAACGGGGGTTGAGCAGGTCAAGCCACAAACGCGCCGACATCCAATGCAAATAGGGCTCCAAGCGAACATGCAGCAAACGATCGTGAGAGTGTGGCAATTGCACGCAATCGAGTGGCTGATCGGGACCGAGGGGCGTGCATGTGTCACGAAGCAGGAGACGTCTCTCAGCCACCCGCGGCAAAGATAAATAAGTGGTATACAGTATTTTGCGACATTACGCAACGGCTCCGACGGTCGTTCAAGCTGTGATGGCTCTCTATCGTCCACTTGATTTGCATCAAATGCTGCCCCTGGAGTATGAGAGAGGACACCATCGGGTTCAGCTCCGAGATAAGCTGACACAGTTCTGGGTGAAGTGTGAGGACATGAAGAGACGTGGTTCGTATCCTCATGTCGTGCAACGTGCAAGTACCACTATTTCAAGGCTGAAAGGGAGAAACGTGTCACGAGCTGTGAATGCTGACTGCGCAAAAGCCCGAGTGCGACGTGTAAGCGTAGCTTCACCTACACTGCTCAATCTGGCGCCATAAGATTCGCTTCCACTATCCGTACCAAAAGAAAGATACGGTGTATGTCAGCGATGACATACTCACTTTCATTACGGTTTATCGGAGCGTCGGTGGCGGACCGAAGGGCGCAGTGATCGAGAAGCCGCAAGTATAGTGTCGTCCCCGTCTGGGGTAGACGTCCGTCCCGCCATGGCAAGAAAGCTTGGAGCGCGTGTCTTCAATTTACAGTGTGTCTTTTGCTGCACCCCAGATCGGAGGGGAGCAAATTTGAAATACTATCATACTCTAAATGTCTCCACGCACCCACGAGGCGAGGTAGTGTCAAGGCCTCGTGTGTGTCCCTGGGAGTGTGTGAGGGAGTGAGACGGGCCATCGTCCACGCCCCTGCATTGAACACCAAGCAACTCTTAAAAAACAATTCAATCAATTAATCGAATTATTCGGAAAGAGATGAAGATCAAGAATGCATTAATTCTCGTCCCGTGTGGCCAAAACAGGCGATCCACGCCGTCCCGTCTTGAGCCACCTCCTCCCGAAGCAAACCTCCTCTCCCCTCACCGGCATCCAGATCCAGCCATTAACAAACCTCATCCCTGAACATATAGCCCTCTGCCTCTCTCCCGTCTTCCGCGCCCCTTCTAATTGCTGACCATCGCAGAACTCGATTTCCCTTGTGACCACCCCTAAACATCAGCCGGACCACCCCGGATAAAGCGGTCATCCGCGGCACGGCTGGCCTTCCCGGCGTCCAGGGCCTGTTTAACCGGTGCCATGCTGCGCTGTAGCATTTCTCCAACGGGCGGGAGACACCCAAGAAAAGGGAACAGGGATTGCAGAGTGGATGCAGTCTGGGGAACGGCCGATGGGAAGTGATAATCCGGGGACAGGGCCCTTCTTCGGCGATGGGCGTTCATCACGAGGATTTGCATTTTCAAGGATGGGCCGCGGCTGGGAAGTCGGGGTAGACGAGGCTGCCTGGCGTGTGCTTGGCCAATTGTTTGGTAAAGTCTGGGGTCGGAAGAGTGGGAATGGAGAAGCAGATGACCATCGCTCCCGTGTCTTCCAATCTTGCAATTTTGCAATTCTGGAATTTCTTATTCGTTGGTTGATGGTTCGCCTGATGAAGCCCAACATGGCAGCGACTTACAACATCTCGATGTCCAACGGTCGGCCGACACGGGACACAGCTGTGCCACTCGGTCCCATGGAACAAGACACTGAAAAACCAGTAAATCCACCAACAGTCCAGAATTTGCAAAGTCCTGGTTCGTGCAGTAGAACTGGTCATCCAGAAGATCTCTTGCTGATCGTTGGTGGTCGTGTGATGGCCAACTACTGCATGCACCTCGCTGAGCTGGCAAGTCACAAGCACATTCATGAAACGCAACGCCTAACTGTTGTATGCAAACTCCTGCATCTCCCTCTCCTCTCCAGTAAGAAACATCGTTCAACTGAGAGGTAGCAGTGCATCCTGCCGACGTTCTCAAACCACAGGTTAGAGTCATCACTACCGGCACCTTGGCACATCCATCTGCCGGACGTAGGAATGACCAGTATTACCGCTCCGCTGAGGAACGGAATACTCCCCTGCAGAAACTTTGCGGCAGAAGGGAACAGGCGGTGTACCGGGACGATGGGAGGATTTCGCCTGCGCAGGTTGGTGGCGTATTATACTCTTTTGGGTGTTCTAGATGCGTGCCGTGTCCTGCACAAAGGGTCAATACGCCCCGTGAAGTCTACATTGCAGAATTTACAACGTCATAGGGTAAATAGAGGATTTTCCAGAAAGACTTAAGCTTCTTCGAGAACTTTGTTGAGGTTTTGGCAAGTTGACCATGGTGTCACAAGTCCTGGGGCGATGAGAGCCGTGTTTGTTGTAGGTCAAAGCTGTAAAGTGACCAAGTCAAGGCTGACCCAGGCCAAGCTGTACCGAGGTTCACAGGCTCAAGGCAGGACGCAATCATCGCGAGATGGAGTCTGAATATTGTAGTCGCTACCCCATCTATGTGGTTTGTTTTGTCGCTTCGGAGATGTAAGTGAGCTCAATCAGCAAGACGCCAGTGGGCACGCAGCCAAGTCTTGCATTGTACCATGAAACAAAGGGATCATCATGTCATACAAGCACACTATGTAAGTCATATGAATCATGGCAAATTCATTCAGTGATGTGAAGATTTCCCAATGGTCTTTATCTCCAAACCCCCCTCTGAAGGTACCTCAACGATGTGTCCAAATATCACGTCAAATACTAGAGAGCCTTTGAGTCTAAGTACAAGTCTTGTCGGCCCACAAGCTTTCAGAGAACTATCCAGAAGCTTCCTTTTCAACTGCAGAACGTGGTTTATACCAGCCAGTTCCAATTCAAGGTCTGTATCAGTGCCCGCGCGGCGTGTTAATCAGGCTTTAGTGTTGGAATCTGTATCAATATCGAATCACAAACCCACAAACGCTTGCTAAGAACTTCATTGCAAAGAACTCTTATCATGTTTATGGAACCCTCCCTTGAATAGATCCTCCGGTCGGTAATCCTTCACTCTATGATGTCTCAAAAGTCGATGTTGACCGATACGTTCTTCTCTGCATCTTCTATCACTATTTGTGATCTCACCAGGATAATGATGCTCTTATGGCCAGACTCTGAATTCATTTCCGCAGAAGCTATATGATCCTGCGCTGCATCACAGCATACTCGCCGAACAGCAACCAATCGAGCTCGGTTACTGCTCAACAGACTCTTCGAAGTGTGTTGTCCAATACGACTGCACCAATGAGCTCGTCCAAATATCGGATCCTAAGTTGCTCGTCTAAGGCTGGGTCACGAGAACCTGGATGCGAAGATCAGCAGAACTCAAGGATCACTGTGATACAGCCGAGTATCGATGCGTTGAAGAATGTAACCAGCCTCTACAGACGCACAG